>QVOB01022833.1:0-16290 GCA_014839585.1 Pseudomyrmex concolor
TTTTTTTCCCACGAAGATGAAGTTCTTCGATTGCACTCAATGTTTAACGACGACGTTCAATCAGCGACGTTCGCGTCGTTGCGAGACGTCGGATCCTCTGGTGATGACGAAACGACCTTCCGCTCGTCGTCAACATCGTCGTCGCTTCGAATCCGCGCAGAAGATCGCGTCGTCGCGACGCGACAGCCGATTTCTGAGCGCGATGCGTAATTTCGGCGCTTCGTGGAAACGGCGAAAAGCTGTGAGATTGAACATCACGATGAAGAATAAGTCGAAGAAGACGCGTTCGAAGAAATTATTCGTCGGGAACGACGAGGGCAAATCGGACTGCGTGAGAATTCCGGGAACGTCTAATGGAGTTCAGCTGAGGAAGCGGAAAATTTCTAATGCGAAAACGTCGAAAGGCAACGACACCGGACAGGAAGAGGTCGACGGAAGAAGGACCGGTGAGCTCGAGCGTGAATATTACGAGCACCTGGAAGCGCTCAAGTTTCTCATCGACCCGCCGCCTTGCTTTCGCAATATGGAGACCCGGCAGAACTTTGAGAACAAGCTAAACAGCCTGGATATTAGACGGATGAACATCGTGGCGATTCCCGAGGGACCTGGGACGACCAGATGCCAAGACTCGAAGAGTCTCAACGGGATTCGCGCGAGCTGGAACTTGGTCCGTGAAAACGGCGGCGTCTTGCATAACGATCACGAGAGGTTGCACGCGGATACTTTGGAATACCGCATTGTGGCGGAGCGTCTGAAGTTCGAGCACACGATGGGCGATTTGTTCGCCAGGACGCCGATCCTGAAGAGTCGCCACGGCGAGCAAATTCCGATATCTGCGCCGCGCGAGAACAAAACCGTTCGCTTCAAAGACGAGGTTGAACGCTCGGGAACATCTGTCGAACAAAGGAAAGGGGTGAGATCCGAGAGCGAGGATTGCGCGGAAGCGAGGACGGAATCGAACAATCGTGTAAAGGAGATTACGCAGGATAGCTCGAAGACCAGCAGTCGAGATGGAATGTTGGACGTGAGTTCGAACGCGTTCGATGTCGAAACAATGAAAGGTAGGAAAACGCGATTAGAACTCGATTAAGCAGATTTATGCGGTGTGTATTTAATGAGAACGGGTCCGCGCATAATAAATATTCATCAAGTTCTCGTAGAGTTCTCGTTGAGATTCTCACTTTTTATCGAATACGTAAACGATATTTAAATAATCACGTATCAGCAGAGAAAAATATAAACTGAGAAAATTTAAATTGCGATAGCTTTGTTTTTATTTACACAATTGATTTTATTATCGAGGTCAAAGAATGTGTGAGATTATTTATTGTAATAACTGTTCTTACGTATCAGTCCAACTGACATTGACATCAACCAGCAATACATTTCTTGTCTCTGAAACTTAATCGCGTCTAAGCACTTCTCTTACGACGACGCATGAAGTAGGAGCAATTAGTGACGCGTCATTACGTTCTCGCTTTTTCGAGGGTCGTCTGATTCTTTAAATAGACGATGTGTGTGCGGAGAATCACAAGAGTGTTGCGACGATGTTATCGGCTACTGAAAAACCAAATGTTTTATTATATATTTACTTTAGACGTTATTTTTTATTGCAATAACATTTTGATCGAAGCAATTGTTTTACATCTTTAAAATAAAAAAATTTTAGTTTGCAAATATTAAGTGATAGATTTTATCATATACTAAAATTCGATCAAAAAACAAACTGATGTTTTCAAAATCCTTTGAAGTGAAAGACATAATTGTTTGTGTATATTTTAAGTAACATTGCGATGTTGTTCATTTCACGAATTTTGAACAATATGTTTTCTTATAAAATCGACGCACATTCGTCAAACTTAACAGGAGACTCTCGAAGAAACTATACAATTACCATAATTCCTTCGTGACGGAAGCTGTTGTGCTTGACATTTATATGCCGATAATACAGCCGATGAAACGGTTCTCAATTTACGTCGCAAAGTCCCAGTAGCAGCCTCGCTCGAACAATACATCGCCGGAAGTAGCAATCTCCGTTTGTTGAGCGGGTTCGTTTGAACGGAAATTGTTCCTTTATCGCAAACCGCACGCCAGATATCTAAAAAGTATCTGTTGTGTGTGTGTGCAACAACTTTTGTAAAATGTCACTTTGTCTCATTAATATTTTTCATATTGTCTCAGATCATTTACGATAATACAGAACAGTGTATTGTATATAAAAATATATGTCCCAGAAATATTATATTTAATATTTAAATAAAAAAAAGAAATTTAAAAAACATGATAACATTTTTCGAGACACGTGCCAAGTTGTTTGATAAAAACTCTACTTAATCGGAGATACAAGGGCACGCGGGTCTTAGATTCGTTGAAATTACGCGAAGCGTGACGGGTAATCGATTATGCAACGAACGCAGAGTCGTCGGGCAATAAAATATGTCACGCTGGCCGATTGCGCAAGCGATTGAGCAGCGGCGATCCGATCGAAGGAAATCCCTCCTCGCGGGAGGGTTTGGCCGCGCTCGCGCCCGCTCGAACGAAAAGAGAAGGACGTAAAGGGCGCAGGGCAGGGCAGGATACCGTGGAGGACGAAGATGGAAGACACGGACCGCGTAAACATGGGCTTGGCACCTTCAGGGCATGACGGGGCGCACCCATTGCGTATTAACGCGCCTGTGGCGAACGGGCATCGCTAAAAGCCGCACGCGATGCTTCCTCCGCCAATTCTCCCCCCGAGTGAATTTGTCGCGTAATTCACCCTTGCGTGATTTTTTGAATTTAAGAAAATAATTGTATCTTTCTATAAAAGATTCGACGCAACATATTTGCGATTTCGTTTCTCGCGATGTCATCCCCTTCGTGTTTCAGCGTGAAACCAAATCCCGCGGTGTAAGCTTCCACGATCCCATTACGCAATTAACCTGATATATATACATGCATATATATTTTATTGCGACTGTCGTTGCGTAACCACAAGGTTATACGTGTGACATATGTGTTTTTTTTTTTTATACAACCGCTATCACTCACGCGAGCTTCCATCTCCTTTTGTCAAATTCCTAATTTCGAGTAACATACGTTTCCTTTGCCAAAAATAAATTAAGCGGGTCAACTCGCTTGAAACAACCAGAGTGCTCGAAAAAAAAAAAAAAAAAAAAGACACTCGTCGCTTCCGGATCTCATGTATTTACGTACACACACGTACGTGAAACGAATGTAACGCAATGAAAAGTGTGGAAAATAGATAGGTGCGCTCGCACGACTACGGTACCTCCGATGGCATTGTGTGCTCGGAAGGAAGTTCAACTCGGAACCGGCGCTATTCATGAATTCAGAGGGGGATTCTAGACGGATACAAACACACACACACACACACACACACATACACAAATAGCCACATTTATGTGTGCGCGCGTGTACGGAGAAGAGCATTAATGGCGTCTTACGCGCCAGTTACTCACAATAATCGGTTTACATTGTTTGCGAGTTCGAATTAGAATGTTCTTTCGCAGAGAGAATCGATTTCTTTCAACTCCGTTAGAACTCCCAAGTATTATTTAACCGTTTCGTAAAACGCACAAAGCACGTACTTTTACATTCGAGTGTGTAGATCCTCTGTGCGCGCGCGCGCTAATATATGTTATGCTTTTTTTTTTTTTTTTTTAATATCTGCGTTCCGCAACACACTGTCATACATTCTCGCGAACACTCGTCTTTCGAAACATAGCACGTTTTCCTTCGCGGTATATTTCCCAAAGAAACGAGTGCTTACACGACACTTCACGCCGGAGTGTCTAAGTGCTGCAGATTCCGCTCGAAATGGTGAATCTCTCAAACATTGAACAATTTTTCGTTGAAATTCATATGAGAGACACGCACAGAGACGCACACGTGCGCGCGCAAATTCATTCGAATCGAATGCGTGTGTTTTCCCGAGTACATAGATGTGCACGAAACACGTGACTCTCCAACCGCGGGTGGGGACGCGAGCGCGTTTTGTGGGTGACGATGGGTTCGTGTTGCTCAGTACATAATCGCAATTCACGTACCCTACAGGTCGTGGTTGTACCACTGATTTGCTAGTGGTTGACGTTTAACATGGGCGGCGTCGTCGTCGTCGTCGTCGTTGTCGTCGACGGAATTCTCGCCTAAATTTAACGCGCTCATTCGTGCCTCGTGCACGCGCGCATGTTTCGAGGTCTCCGTCATCGCACTCTCGCACCGCTTCCGCGCGAGCGTGATCGTGAGTGTTGCAAATTTTCGTTTGTCAATTGATTGAAGTATACGTGAAAGATTTCTCCGTCGTACAAGTGTGTTCACGTAACGTGACGTGTCGAGGGAACTGTCAGTTGATTTTGGGACATTTGATCGTGTAATTTTACATCTCTCTTGATTCAATGTAAGAATCAGTTTTTTAATTGTTGTTAGAACGAAGACAAGATGTAACACACATTTGATTTTGAATAAATGAGACGTTTTTTTTCTCCTCTGAGAGATATTCGCGCTGTTCATCGCAATCGTCGAACCGTTTCTTTCAGATGACACAAAAGTCGAGCAGAACTACGCCAATCAGAACGGTACTTTGAAGAGCTGCCCGAGCGGACAACAAAGCGACATTAAAAAAGGTAAGAGGCCTGTTATCGATAAAAAGGAGAGAATATATAAAACTTGAATGGAATGCTGAACTAGATCACGCTTGGTTTGCATGGATCGCTGAAACATATATATTTGAGATATTCTTTCTCTTTTCTTTTCTTCATCAAGCATCTTGCGATTCTCCGGATCGATCTCCTTGAAAGCCTGTCGGATTTTTTTTTTTTTTTTTACCGAGAAACAACTAAACTATGTAGGTTATGAGCCGTACAATATGTATTAAACGGAAAGTGATCCACGTTTTCGGGAATTTTAAAAGAATATATATTTTTTTAAAAAAGATAGAAACTTTTAAATGCACAAAGCAATCGTTAAAAGAATCAAAAAGGATTTAAATTGAAGAGCGCACTTTTTCGAGAATTTTAAAAATATTTGAACAATATATTTGTGAGTGAATAAATATCATTAATATACAATATTAATATCAAGATTTACAATATAAAGCTATTTATAATGAAAGATCACGTTATTCTATATCTAAAGTGTAAATACTTTTTAATTTATTTTTGTTATTAAGTACATTCAAAGAAGAAGTTTTATAAAGTATTTAATATTAGAGAGAGAAAAAGAGAGTGAGAGAGAGAGAAAGATAAAGACAGAATACGTTTTATAGTCGAAAAGTCGAATATTTCACGTCTAATAAAAATTCGCGAGAGATCGAAGTTATATAAATTTTCTGCAGTCTCGCGTGCGTAACACCTTTTTCGTAATACTTTTGAAAAACTTTTAAATCCCGCTGCTTCTTTTCGAAAAGAATACCGAGAAATCGTAACGAGGCGTCGTCTTTAAACGCAAAAATATAAGGACGAGTGAAAACTCCCGAGCGAAGAAACGCGTAGCAAATATTAGGTAGACATACACGACGGGAGAACAACGGCGGTCCATAAGCGGAGAAGCTCGGAGAAGTTACGTGTTGTAAAAACGACCGCGACATATTTTCGAAGAAGATAATCCTGCGAGAGAAGATATAAAGAAAAGAACAAAAAGAGAAGAAGAAAAAGCACTTCTTTCCCAAAAGTTTTTCCTTACGAAAAGCACACGATTTTCCACGATCGTCGTAGGAGATCGCGTTCTCTTGGATTACGATTACGCGACCGACGCGGAGGACTGCGCGGTCAGGATGCCGCAGGGAAACGCTCGCAATCGGGGCCGCAGAAATCGACACCGACGGCACCGACCTCCTCCTCCTCCTCTTCCTCGATCGGCAAACGTTGCGGAATCGTCGCGAAGCGGTGAGCAGAGAAAACCTGAAGAGGAAGAAATTCCAGCCAGCTCGAGAAACGAGCGCGGCAACGACGACGACGACGACGACGACGATAAATCGACGAAGACGAACGACTCCGTTCCGGAGAATTCTGTTCTAGTGAACGCTGATTCGATCGACGGCGACGATCGCGACAGATCGCTGAATCTCGAATGCAAAATCCGACCGGATGACAGACATAGGATCGAGAAAATCGAACTGGAGGAATGTCCGCCGAGGATAATCGAAATCACGACCGTCAGCAGTTTACCGCTCGAGGCGACGATCGGCCATATCACCGGAGTGGGCATCCTGGAGACGGGAAGTGGCAACAGGACGACGGAGTCGACGATAGTGACGATATCGGAACCGATGGAGTCAATTGGATTGTCGCTTCTCGATCACGCGAAGGCCAAGAGGCTTTCACAGAAGACTAAGGAGAAGAATCGATTGGAGATTCGTGAGGTTAACGACAGCGATGTCGAGGTCGATTGCGCGCCAACGATCGTCGAATTCGAATCCGAGGGAGAATCCACGGAAAAGGAATTGCTCGAGGAACAGGATTTCGAGGATTGCGAAGATTCGTCCAAGTCGGCGGATCGAATCGGTCAGCAAAAGAAACTCGCCAAGTCGGAAACGGAATCTCCGAGCTCGATGTGGGCCACGATGATGCCGAAGGAAGTCGAGAGGAAACTACGAAACTTCATCGAGGGTCTTCAACTGCCGACCTTCTCCGAGGAAGCGGTCGAAGATGAAGGGAGATCTCTCGAAAAAGTTACTCGAGACGCTGCGACGAAGGAAAATAAGTCCGTTGAGAAAGCGACTGAAAAAGGCGGCTCGTCGCGCCGGAAAATGAAAAAACGCTCGATATCGGCGTCGCATTACGCCAGCAATTTTCTGGAAATCATACAAGAAGAAGGCGAGAGGCTGTCGGAAGATGAGGCGCAGCACATCAGGGATTTCATCAACGAAGAGATCAGCAAGTATCGGCGCGACGACAAACAACAGTCCGCGGAAAAGACGACGAACGGGGATGCGAAAACAGAAGATCCCGATAAGGTGAAAAAGTTCCGGGAGAACGTTGGGATTAAGATCGATACGACAAAAACCGACGTTGCGAAATTATGTTCGCGCGACGAAACGGATACTTGCGAGGAGCTTAAAAATGTCGATGCTGCCGAGAGCATCGCGGATTCCGAAACGCAGGCGGCGAATTCGGACGCTGAGTGCACGACCGAAACAACGAGCGTGGAAATAAAACCTGATATTTCATCTAACGAGTCCGAACAGATTACAACGAATGTATCGCAAGATAATTTAAGAGTCGAAAATAATTTTAATATCACTGAAGACATAAAAATAGCAGAGACCGATACTACCAACGACGCGAAAGAAGAAAATCTGTTAAATAACGCGGCGCAAGCGGTGAATAACACGAGCGATGTAACCGAAGCGGAAAACGATGATAAACAATCGTCTGAAATTGAAGCATTTAATCAGTCAGAGAAATGTTCTCAGGAACATTGCGTCGAAACGAAAACAATTGACAATCACAGTTCGCGCGGAGCGGAAGACGATTCGTTTGAAAACGAGACAATGTTACCGAGAACGAAGCAGCCTCCGCCGCCTCCGAGAAGATCGTCCAGCTTCGAGCTACGAAGATCGTCGACGCCACCTGAAATAGATCGTGTCACGCCGACCGGCGTGAACATCTGTCAGACGCTGGTTGCGACGAGCGAGCGCAAATTCGGGTCGACGAATTTACTCGTGCGGAATCGCGCGAGTTTGGAGAACGAACCGCCACAACGACCGGAACTTCCTGAACTCGACGACTCGCTTATCTCGTCGAAAATCAATCGGAAGATACGTGAAAAACGGAGCTCGTCGAACTCGCGCAATTCTCCGACGACCGTCGTTCGCGCTGACGAAATTCCTGTCTGCGTAAATCAGGTCGAACAGGCGGCGGAGGACGATACTTCGAGAAGCGGGAAGGCCGAAGGTGGCCGATTGATCGCGTCATCGGATATTCGCGACGATGATCTGTCACACGACGTCGGAACGCTCGGCGTCGCGCTGGCACGCGCGACCAGCACGGAAATAACGCGTAGCGAGGAAGGGAAGCCCGCTACTCGCGGTGTACCAACGACGGCATATGATCGAAACGCATCGCCGAGCCGGCAGGAGGGTGAAGTTGAAGTGCGCAGGTGTTTTCCAGATCGAAAAAATTCGGAAGAAAAAATCGAGTCGCGGGAATCGGACGATAAATCGGATATTCGTTCGAATCACTCGGCAAAGAATAAATCAACAATGGGCTCTTCGGGCACCAAGAGTAAGAGAAGACTCGCGGACGGGGAAAGGAGCGAAAAATCGACGTCTAGTTTCCGTCGCGAGCGAATGGCGAAGAGCGAGACATCGGAAACGACGATAATCGAGGAGAGAAGCTCGAGCGCTGACCAGCGAGAAAAGACTGATTTTCGCAATTCCAAGTATTCGACGTGGGAGTCAAAGCGCGAGGAGAGGTACGAGGAGAAGCGTGAGGAAGAAACGCGCAGCTCGTCCCGGCAGAGTGACGCGAGGAGTTCGTCGATTGACGATCTTTCGGCGAGCTATCGGAGAGCGTCGGAGATTCTTCTGGCCGACGACGATATCGCGCCCAACGGCGATGCTCAGGGACACGAGTCGTCCAGCAGCACCACGTCCTTGAGCACGGTGAAGCATCGTCCGTTGGAAGCGTCGCTCACCGACATCAGCGCGATCGTTCAGGACACAAAGGAAGATAATCCGCAAGAGGAGGAAGAATCTTTGAAGCGGAAACTCACCTTGCTGAAGAACGCGGGAGAGTTTGCTCACGAGACGGCGAGAGACAATGTGGAATCGCCGCAACCGGTTCCTTACTCGCCGGTGGAGGAACTCTGCTACGTGTCGCTGACGAAGAACGATGCTGAAGAGATCCGCGAGAAAAATACGAAAAACGAAGAAATATCGGACCAAGTGTTGCTACAACCGTTTTTATTGCGAGAAATCTGTCTGAAGAAGATCCTGGCGCTTCCGTACGGGGCGCAGGTAATCAGTGAGATCACCGCGCCGAAGTTGAGCATCTTCGAGAGCCTGCGGACTCTGCAGAGGTTTGTGAGTAACGAGCGGACGGGCGCGCGCGAGCAGCGCGATAACGCCCGATTTAAAGCGCTGCATGGAGTGAATGATCAACAGCACGGACTAACGAAAGCGGACCTGTGTGAGTCGCCGTGTCGTCCTAACCAGATTCCACACGCTGTTTCAGACCAGGCTAAGTTGCCGGGGAGCGTTAATATTGAGTTGTCAGAGTCGGAGACCGAGATGGAGGAACGCTGGCGGGCACTTTCCACGGAGGATCCGCGAGTTCTGGTGTGTTTGTCGCCGTCGCAGCAGGCCACGCAGGTGCGCACGAGCGCGGACACCTTGTTGGATCTTCATTGTAAATTTCTGAATCGGTACAGCTACCGCGACGAACATCCGCAGCGGGTTCCTCTGCCGCAGTATCGGGTGCATATTCATCCGCCAAGTAACACGAAAGAAAATAATGACGACGCGGCCTCGAGAACACCCGCCAGACCGCCCGCTCGTGCGCTTCATCATCACGATAAATCCAGGCTATTTGAAATCATCAAGGAGGAACGGAAACATCCTCGAAACGAGACCGTCGCTGATAATCGCCGAACAATCGACGACACTTGGAACTCTTTCGAAGATGAAGAACGTCTCAAGGCCGTTCGTACGAACGACTGGCTGAACCATGCCAGACGCGATCGCCGAAGCGCCACCGCGAACGAGTTATTCCTGGCGGCGGCGAGGGGCGAGGACGGCGAGCCGAGCGATGATAAGCCGACCGATCACGTGGCTCGGTCCGATCAGCTTAGGATTACAACGCGGTCCATGCCGAACGATGCTGCAGTTCGCGATTCGGAGAGGCCGTCCGCGAGCCACGTGAAGAGTTCGTTCGCGGTGAACAGCGCAATTATCGATCGCTCGATGGACACGACGACCGGAAAGAGAACGTCGCCGTCTCTGCGGAGAACAGCTGATCCGAGCAAACACGTGAATCCGGCGTTGATAGACGACAAGCTTGAAGTGCCGCCGCTGCCGAAACGCACGGTCACGGTTGACAGATCGTGCATCGATACGACAAGCATCTTTGATCAGAACCCACCGAGAAGTCACTTGGAACCGCGAAGAGTCCAGCACGATACGGCGGAAAAGATGAAGCACGTGGCCGCCGTGGAGATCATGGACAAGCTGAAGAAGTTGCAGACGGAGACTTCACGGCGGTTGGACGGCGGCGACAGAAGAGGTTCTTTGCCGCAGGAGTACTTCCTCCAGCAACTCAAATACATCGAGTTGTTGGAGGAGCAGCTGAAGAACGTGATACTGGCGGAGGAAGAGGAGAGAAAGGCCTTCGAGGAATACCAGACGCATTTTCATCGAACAAAACAGAGCGACGACGCGAAGAAGAAATCCTCTCTCACTGACATTCGCGAAGAAACTTGGAACGAAACCAACGCGAATTTCGAACGGGAACACAAAATTCCAATCGACATTCTCGACGAAGAGTCGCCGAAAGTAAAGCGTACGGAAAATAAGGAAGAAAAACGTCGAAGTAATCTCGAACAAGAAGAAGAAAAAAATCATTTTAAAAAAACCTGTCGAAACGAGCCGGAAATTCAAAACGAATTTTGGCAGGAAAAATCGCGGAACGTCGAGAAAGATCGCACGGAGACGATCGACAAAGCGGGAAGTCGGCAGTTCCTAAAGAAGGTGTATCACGAAAACGGAGTTCACGAAGAATCGTCGGAAAGTGTCGAGCACGAGGAATGCTACAAGCTGATCGCCCAGACAGGTGGTGACGCGGAAAACGGAACGTCAAAGTTGCGTAAGAACGAAGTGAATGAAAATCGCGCGGAAACGGAAGAGCTGAAGAACGACGAGAAGACGAAACAGTCAAACCTGCGCAGTAACGTCGAAGCGAAAAGACCGACGACGTTGCCGACGAACGGAGAGGCGTTTCGCCAACGGATGTACGACGAATACGTCCACAAGGTGCTGGAGCGGCAAGAGCGGAAGAACCACAAGATCGTGAAGATAAGTTCGCGCGAGGATATCAAGAACGGCAAGAAGTCGGGTGGCGAGAACATGAGCGAGATGGCGAAGGAGTTTATCGAGAAGGCGCGCAGCCGGCTGAGCAAGTTCGGCATCAATCTCGACGAGAGCGGGACGGAGCACGAGGAAGACGAAAACGACGTGATCAACGCCAAGTTCCTGATCGACGGCAAGGAGCTGCGAGACACGCGGAAGTTGCCGAAGCATCTGCAGGAGTTCCTGAAGATCTCCACAATGAGCGACGACGAGGGCGGTGAGTTACGTCGAGTGGAATAGAATGACCATGATGGATTTGCTGTGTTGGATGGATTTTGCTCGTCGCTGTTGCGAGATTATTGGTAGCGATTGCTGGCTGATGTTGAGAGTGTTCCGGTTGGACGAGACCGTCCCCATCCTGGACGAGAAGAAGTTTCCTTTTTTTTTTTTTTTAATTACCACTAACGCGCGCCCGCGTCTTGCTCGAGACGTTCGTAGATGTCTTGGTGTTTGTCGTCACTAACGAAAGATGTTGATAGAGTATTATGCTAATTGTATCTATCTATCCACTTGGCGTTAACAATGTGAAAAGACTCAATGAAGACGAAGGAAGACGAAGGAAAAGATGAATAATTAATTTTTAAGTCAATGCTTTCTTTCTCTCTTTCTCTCTTCTTTCTTTCTCTCTTTTTCTCTCTCTCTATCTCTCTCTATTTCTCTCTCGTCTACAAGATATTTTTCGCTCAAGCGCCCGCTCTTGCGGCGAAACAAGAATTTAAACAGCCCGAAAGTGGCGATTCCTAATAATACATCAAGAAAACCGGAATATATCATATTTTCGTTCTTAATTGAAATATCGAAATTTTTCGAACATCGCAAATTCCAGGTCTTCCGGGTATAATAAAAGCATGTACTGCGTAACTTGTACGATATTGCCATTCTAATTAAAATAGTTGAGATTTATCGAGGATCAGGAATTCTCCGTCTTTGATGCGCGCCGCTTATTTTTCTTCTTTTTTGTTTGAATCGCTCGGCTATCATCGGTAGACTAACTTCCTCAATAAAGGAGACAAGCGCATCAACGGAAATCTCATTACTGTCGTAAGTACGTTTTCCTAGACAACTCTCCGAGAAGGCGGAATTAGTTCACGGCGATAAAGTGGAAGCCCGTCGGGCAACGCGAGAGTCTGTTCACGTTGGTGCGGCTCGTACAGCATCATAATTGCGCGGTTCCCAGATTGCTCCAATTCCGTAATCCGATTAATAACTCGTCTCCCAACGATGATCGATCCTCGTGTAAATAATAAATTTGCGTCGTGTGTGTGCCTTGTGAGTTAACGTGACGTTAATAAATATGTATTTATACGGCCATTTTTCATTATCTAACCCGTCCGTACGCGTTGCCGCCACGCTAAAGAGAGAGACAGAGAGAGAGAGAGAGAGAAAGGAAGATTTAATAATCTCTGACATAAATTCGAACACAATCGACACGCGCGCGATACATTTTGGCATTTATTCCTAGACGATCGATTCGTCAGAGCGACGCGATGGAAAATTATCGTATTAACATTCGAGTTACGGAGCTACGTAGTTTGACAGCGCGCGGATAATGAACCGCGACAGTTTGCGATAACGAATATCAACACAGGCTCAGAGGCTATCAAATTACGTCATGCAAACGCTTGTATTTCGGTCCTCTCTTACGCGGATTAGTCGCGAAAATATTTAACCTACATGAATCCATTCAGAGAATATTTCTTTAATAATTAAGATATATTTCTTAATTAGTAATGCATTAATTTTTGTAATATCTCTCTCTCTCTTTTTCAAAATCCAAGAGTCTAAAAAAGTTTTTCAAACATCTATCGCGATAATACAATCAATTCGCTATGATCAAGTAGTGTCACATCTACAGATTTATAGTTTCCTTTTTTATTCCGCAATCGTCCCGCTCCACACGTTCGCGTGTGATTCATTGGAGGATGAAAATCTAAATATAATCCTCCGCGTGCGCGAAAGACGAGAAATAGGCCACTCGCTCGTAGGACGCGTCCGCCATTGCGATTAGCGCGCGCGCGCGTGCCGGAACCACCGTGTTTTCGGCTATTTTCAATTCACTTGCGCGATGTGGCCTACTGACTCGTTCTCTCTCTTTCTCCGAGATTTCTTCCTCATCTGCTCAAATTATTGCTGATACATATATTAATGATTTGAGACCTGATGATTCAGATTAAATGGACAACATTTATAACGTCATCTTCTTGAAGAACTTTAAAAATTATTATTTTTTTTTTAGAAATTTATGAGATACAATGATCGATCTTCTCTTCTGATTTCAGTAATAGAATCGATCGTCTTCATATCTCATTTCAAAATGGCTTTGCGTTATCACATTTTATCGCATGCTTGCTCCCGCAATTTTTCAACCCGTCTGTTTTTTTCTTTTCTCTGTGTGATAAATATATAAATAATGCACTTACACAGTTTTAGATAAGTATTATATAAAATAAAACGTATATATGATATGCATGTGTTGTCTCCAAGCTTGACGCAGTGAATGTGCAACGATAACAAGACTAAAGATACATTCGAGACGAGATATATGGTGGTAGATGAACGATTGATGTGGTGAAAGTCATCTATTCGTGTTACGTTGTTAACATTTATTGACACATTATTTGCGCGAACGACTGGCTTACTATTATTATTAATATTGTTGTCATTGTTATTATTACTGTTGTCGGTCATTATTTCTCAGAAAATATACCTGCAGTTTTTTAAATGAGATTCAAAAGTTTATCGTACCAACTCGCATACTTTAACTTCTGCAAATGCTCTTGTCACGCGGCGCTGTTTCATTTTTTTGACATCTGTGCAACGTCTCGTGACGTGTTGCCATCTACGGTAACGTCATCCGTATCGGAAAACGTTACGAACTTTCCGAACAACCCGATATTAACTTGAACCAGTTATTTGTATATTTCGTAAGTCTCGTGAACCTTTCGGTTACCGAAGCGCCCGTTTATTTTCTATTCTAACTTTAGCACGAACGTTTAGCCACTGCGTGTGCGTTCTCAGTTCTCGGTTCTAAATGTGCGAATTTCGAGATTCGTCTGTGTGTGAACGGTTGTTTGCATTATTATTATTACTCCGGGTTATCAATGTATTTTTTTTTTTTCAACGAATTTTTTTCTACAAACAAACGATGCGCGAAATTGCAATTGAACTTCGCACCGCGAAACGTTGCGAATCCATTCTATCTAACAGCTTGCAATTTTCTAACAAACTTCCATGATGCGTCGTGCACACAAAAAATATTGCTGTTGCACCTTTTTTTCTTTTTTTTTTCCCCCGATGAATATGGGAAATGCTTTTTTAATCGAAGGGAGTGGCTGCGATATCGTTGCGAGGGGGCGAGACAATGACGGCGGTCTGCTGCGCGAGATTGACAATGCTTTGAGAATCGGCAAAGGATTTCTACTTGGGCAAGGTGCGTTTGCAATTTCGCCTTGATATCAACTGACTGCATGCACATATCGTAGTTTTAACGAGCGCAACATTTATTTACCATGCAGGACACCATGTGAGAAAAGACGAGTTCAAAATGAGTCACAGCTATATTTAAGTTTTAACGTCGTTTTATTTTTATCGGTTACTCGTAATTTTATTCACGACAGTCGACAGAGTTCGGAAAAGGTCTCGCGTAGATGACTATCTCCATCTTCGAAATGTAGATATTTGTATATGCAACTTGGTTTGGCGTTGGTGAACCGCACTCTTGTATTGTCGACGTGGTGAGCGCCGCGCGGCGCGGCGCGGCGCGGCGTAGCGTCGCGTCGAGCCTCATCGGCGTCGCGACGCCTCAGTCGGCTGGCATCTATCAGTGCTACTTTCGCGTGCGAGTGGTTATATCGCGTCGAGATACGCGCGGTGTCGCGTGAGTCGGATTGATAAATCTCGCTGAATTCATAGAGTCAACGATGCTGGAGAAAAGTGAGTGATTTCCGTCCCGGAAACGTTGCGATGAATTAGTAACAAGAGAATCAAGTCGCAATACATGATTGTCGATTTCTTCAACAGGTAGTTCCGCGATCGCGAAGAAAGTCGCGGAAAGAAAGAGTATCTTTACACACATATATAATCAAAGAAAATCTTTTTAAAAGACAGAAAATCTTTTTTTTTTTAATTACGTCATACATTTTGATAAAGAAATTTAACATAGAGAGAGAAAGAAAGAAAATATCTCTAATGGGAGAATGAAAATCTCCGATGTGACAAGTTCTCTCCTGCTCTCTCCTTTTATGTCACTGTAAAATATCAAGATTCTGAATATTTTTGGCTCTCAGCAAATTACACGATCTATTTTCGGAATATGTCAGGATGATTTACTGTTCTTAATAATACGCTGAGGAATAAGGCAATTCACTTCGCTCCGTCCCTCTTCTTACGCGCCTTTCCTTCCGTTAGAGGTTCATCAAGATCGCTCTTGTATTAATGAATCGTGACGGTTTCACCGTGGAAGGTAACTTTGAGGAAACTTCCGAGATGATATCGGACGTGGTCGTGTAATAGCGACGACGTTAACATCAGAGTCGCGATAGACATCGAGATATTCCCGGCATTGATAGTTGAACTTTGACGTTCAGGTTTCAAAGACTCCCCCCCTCCCCCAAAGAGATACAAAAGTATAACATGTGCCGATACAGAGAAACATAGATCAAAAAAACGCAAAATACTTTGAGAAACATCGCCAGAAGATGCGAACGGCGGAGATTCGAGACGTTGTTTGACAAAGTGTTGTTTGATGCTTTCAGAGAACGTTATGTTCGCCCCTACGTTTAAAGCCTCGTCAGCAAAACCAGGTAAACCTGCGCGAGAAATGTGTGAGACTAACCGACTACTGTGTCTGTTGTACACGCGCGCGCGCGCACACACACACACACACATACGTTTTCACAGAGCTGAAGCTATTATTTATATGTTTTTTGTTTTCAATATTTGTTACTTACGAGATATATCAATCCGTTAAACTTTTCAATAAAAGTGTTCGTCAACTGATTAACTTTTTGATTGAGTATTGAGTTTCGAAACTGTTTTCAATTGTATGAACGATAGGAAAAGAAAAAACAATAGCTTATTGGAAGTACGCTCTCATTACGTTAACATATCGTTATGATCGTGCAATAAAATTAATTACGTGTAGGGTGTAACCGCATTGTGTGAGGCCACGTGTGTCCTTAACGACGGGATCGTAATTAAGTTCCTGTTCCGCTGCGTGTGGCGTA
>QVOB01022834.1:0-13575 GCA_014839585.1 Pseudomyrmex concolor
GAAGATATCGATCAACTTACAACTTGTGTTAGGACATTTGCGAAAAGATGTGTATATCGGTCATGTTTCTAGAACGAATAGAATATATTGAATTGAACATAATTATTAGATGGTGTGTATTTTTTCGTTTCATACACATCAATCTTCTTCAACACGCTGTTCTACTTATTCAAAGAATGTCTGTCGCATCAAGTTCCACTTGAAAATATCTGTTAATACATTTTTTAGGTATACCACCACAGAGATAGTAGTACCATCCGACACATTATCATCGATAATGTCAACAAGACTTTTGAGTATAAATACTATATTTCCGGGAAGAGCTAACGTCTTAAGAAAAATATATAAACGAACGTTATATACCGAGAACATTGTAGATGAAAAGTTAGAAGATACCAAAGTTAGAAACTACCGGATGACTGAGAGAATTTTCTTTTAAAAAAACAATATAAAATTAAGTTTTCTTTTTTTTCTAATTTCTCTTCTCTTTTACTGCCAAAAAAAAAAAAAAAACAACAACAACGCGCATATGGAACGCATTTAGATTATCTCGATAGAAATTTCCACACATTAGAGAAGTACTGTTCTCGCTTTGGTCACACGGTGCAATCTGGTTTCACAGCGACACTTTTCCGTACACAGTCTGTTATGAGAGACAGAACCGGTCTTGAACGAGAGTCTACGAAACAACGACAGAGACCGGTATAACAACGCAACTAGTATATAGTAGCCATCACTGTCAAGTTCAGATCAATTAGTCGCGATTTTCACAATAGCTAGAATAAAACAATAAAAATTATTGAGTAAGATCGAATGAATGCAAATGATTGTGCGCGAGGACACGGACTTACCGCGATATGACGATATTTGCGAACCGCAAATTGATTTCAGACTGTCTCAGGTCGCGAGGTCTTTTGGCACAAGGCTTTGTGCAATGCGATACTTTCCCGGAAACATAATCTCGGCAGCGCACGTGTGACTTGAAGGAACAGTCGTTCTTCTACCTTTATCTTAATACACACATGACTATTTTCTCTCTCTCTCTCTCTCTCTTTCTTTTTCTCTCGCTCCGATCAGTGAGCGATATTTCAAATATGAAAAATAATGAACCAATATACGCAGAGAGCGATAGCGTACTACGTATAATCGTTTATGTTGTGCGAGCACAGAATAATTGATACATTTTTTTGAACTTTGAAAACAAATTCGCGCAACGAGCGATTCCATGCATGCTGCGAAAATCACATAGCGTTTTTCACGTAGGCGAAATCTGAGCCGAGATATGAGCGAAGAGGAGACAAAGGCCATGAACATCCTTTCGCTATCGCAACAAATGGCAAAAACGTCGGGGAAAAACGAGAAGTAACAAAGAGAGGAAGAGACTGGCATGAATGAACTTTGCTTAGACACCGGCGCATTTATTCGGCAGCAAAAATTGAACGCCAAATAGAAATTGGAAATCGCGATAGAAAAAACAATCGCATTGTCGCAGCGCTTGCGTTGCCGCTGCGTAATAATAAGTCACGCAGCGGCGATTCTTCAGAAATTTTTTGCGAAAGCAAAAACAACAACTTACTCGTTCCAACTCGTCTTGAATGAAGATATGGATAAGTCGACCGGCGCACGGTTCGTGCTTACATATATGTACGTAAAGTATGTAAAAACCAGTCTCAAAGAAGCGTGTTGCACAACTCTCGAGGCACTCGCGCGAATATATTGCGCATACTTGTATATTTTTCTTGCATGTAAATTGTGTCTCACACCGTACTGTATACATGCGAAGTCTCTTTTCTGTTAACAACAGAAATACACAGTAAAAAAAAAAAAAAAAAATGATGCGTTTATATATTAAAATTTTCTTGTTACTCTTGATATGATTATTACCTCAATGTAAAACAAGATACAAAGAGCGATGTGGATAACATAAAGGAGCAGAAAAATGCACATGCACGTATGTTCGAAAGAAAGAAAGGAGCGTGTTCGGTCGTCACTCTCTAAGCTGCATCCGGCAAAGCGACAGTTTTTTGCGTTACTCCAATGTATTGCAAGCTACACGCCACTTGTGTTTAAAAGCGGTTTGAATGGGAATTGCTGTGAATTCGAAGCAGCTTTTCATTCCAAGTTCAGCACAATCGAACAGAAATAATATAAGAAAAAAAAAAAAAAACCAAAAAAAATTCTCACACAGAATGAATATTTTCTACACATTTATACATCTTGATTTTTAATTTCTGTATATAAACGATATGGCTATGCTAACTGTAAGAAATAATTGTAAAACACTGAAAAATTGCTACAACGTGGGGGAGGGGGAGGGGGAGGATCCACGCTCTTGTTTGTCATTCAAAAGTGGTTAGAAAGCAAGTCGATAGCAAGATTGTATCGTTAGCTACAATAAAAATTACTCATACAATACGATCTCTGTGAGACGTCACATTAGTTGAAATCGTTCTTTTCAGAATGCTCGCATTTCTGTTCATCAAGCTGACGTTGCATTACGAAATATAAATTAAAAAACTGTTCAAACTGAGGAGTCGCACAGATTGCGACACAGTCAAAAGTTTTATACACAATTTAAAACTGAAAAAAAAAAAAAAACCAGAAAATATATACGTTTGGAGAAAGACATTTTATTGTTTTTACTCACCAAAAAACTCCTCCCAGCTAACCGAACCGTCGGAGTCCACTGAACTGGTGGTATTCGTCGCGGATTCTATATTCGCCTCGCTGCCCATGGTGCGGTGTGGTGGTCCGCACAATTTCAACGAGCGCGTTCCCCGTCACAAGTATTTTGAGTCGTGTGTTTTAAATGTCAACGTTACGTTGCCGCGTAACGCGCGATCATCATCAAGCGATTACATCGCGCCAAGTCTCACCGTGCTAGATACATATATCAAAGAATTATATTAATTTGCACATCGATCCGTGATCGCGCGACGATCATTACTGATACCTACGTCTTTTGGCGCCGAAAGTCACCAAACTTCGGCGGCCGAACACCGAAGAAGGTGAACGATCGCGGGGAGAGAACCTGTGTGTGGTTGCAACCTCCTCCCACTTCTATCATCTGATACGAACCTTTGATAAGGGAGATGACTGAGAGAGGCCACAGCCGCATTTTATCGGCTATCGCTTTTTCGCTCTTCTCACTAGCGCTAATGTTCGCAATGGTGCATATAGGCAACTGCCACGAACGATTTGTCAGTATACACGCACGTCTATGGTTCTCTTCGATGCTATATATGATATATATATCTCGTAAACGTTGTTTTGAAGCTGTGTGTACGAAAGGAGGTTAAAACACGTTAAAAACCTACCTCTAAATTTCTCCTGTATGTAACAGTGAAAATTAGCAATATTCTATCCTATCATGTATTCCATATGCAGAACTACTCATCCTGCGACAGGAGTCGAGCACGCGATTACGTGCCATTTTTTTAATCGTACTGAAAAATGTCTTGTTGTTGCCGGCGCGAATATAATACGAGTATTTCGTCTGATTCCAGACGTGGATATAACAAGAAAAGAAAAATATACAGGTAATTTTCTGCTTGTTGCGTTTTTTTTTTTTTTTTTTTCCATAATCCATTTGAATTATGTAGATTGAAGACAGTGTTTTGTTTGCAGAAACACGACCTCCCAAAATGAAGTTGGAATGTTTGGCACAGTATATTTTACATGGAAACATCATGTCCATGCAATCTGTTTATCTTCTTGGATCACAAAAAGATTCGTTACTGTTGAGCTTTCGAGATGCAAAACTATCTGTTGTAGAATATGATCAAGATACTCATGATCTGAGAACTGTGTCTTTACATTATTTTGAAGAAGAAGAAATAAAGGTAAAATTATGTTGTACATGAAGAAGAAAGAAAGAATATGCTATGCATTTTTTTTTATTTTATTGTTCTATATTTCTCTCAATTAGGATGGATGGACAAATCATCATCATATACCAATTGTAAGAGTAGATCCCGAAGGAAGATGTGCAGCAATGTTAATATATGGCCGAAAATTGGTTGTACTACCTTTTCGCAAAGATCCTAGTCTTGACGATGGTGATTTGCTTGACACTGCAAAATTAACGTCGTCTCACAAAACTCCCATATTATCTTCATATATGATAGTATTAAAGACACTAGAAGAAAAAATGGATAATGTAATAGATTTGCAATTTTTGCACGGATATTACGAACCTACATTATTGATTTTGTACGAACCAGTAAAAACCTTTTCGGGGTGAGTATAAATTTTGTATCTTTCATAGAAAAAAAATACAAGAAAAATAGATTAATTGATAAATCTCTGTAAATGTAGACGTATTGCAGTGAGACAAGACACTTGTGCAATGGTTGCTATATCCTTGAATATTCAGCAAAGAGTTCATCCCATTATCTGGTCTGTCTCTAATTTGCCATTTGACTGTTATCAAGTTGTACCAGTGAAGAAACCTTTAGGTGGCACACTGATTATGGCTGTTAATTCGCTTATTTATTTGAATCAATCCATACCTCCTTATGGAGTATCACTTAATAGTTTAGCTGACGCAAGTACAAATTTTCCACTAAGTAAGACATTTCTGTAATGACTTTCTTATAATGACATTTGTGTTTTTTGATACCTTGAAGATATATTAATTATGTATCTTATTTTGTTGTATATTGTTATATGTATTTTTTTATGTCTGTAGAGCCACAGGAAGGAGTAAAAATTAGTTTAGAAGGAGCACAGGTTGCATTTATATCAGCAGATCGCTTGGTTATATCACTGAAAAGTGGGGAACTATATGTTTTGTCTCTTTTTGCGGACAGCATGCGATCCGTACGTGGATTTCACTTTGATAAGGCTGCTGCTAGTGTATTAACATCATGTGTAAGCACTTATAATTTTGAATTGCTACACGTACACTCATCTGGTATAAGATATTATGCTTTTTTATCATTCTTTAGGTGTGTATGTGTGAAGACAATTATCTATTTCTTGGTTCTCGCCTTGGCAATTCATTATTATTACGATTCACTGAAAAAGAATTGGAAACTTCAAAGAATCCGAATAGTGATGAAGTAATTGTTGAAGAGAATGAAAACGACGAAACTCCAGCCAAGAAGGCGAGAGAAGACTTTCTTGGAGATTGGATGGCATCGGATGTATTAGATATCAAGGATCCAGAAGAATTAGAAGTATACGGCAGCGAAACTCACACATCTATTCAAATTACTTCATATATTTTTGAGGTATAAGCAAATTTTTTTTCTTTACAATCTGGTTTGCTGTGTAATTCTTTGCTTTTTTTAGTATTTTTTTCTTTTATTCGTAATGTTTAACATCTTATCTGCAGGTATGTGACAGTTTGTTAAACATTGGGCCATGTGGAAATATTTCCATGGGAGAACCAGCTTTTTTATCAGAAGAATTTCTACATAATCAAGATCCTGATATAGAACTTGTAACGACATCTGGATATGGCAAAAACGGAGCACTTTGTGTATTACAACGATCCATACGTCCTCAGGTGATTGTAATACTTGCTCAAATATAAAATTTATATATTTATATGTTACTGTGAAAACTGAAAATCCGTCAAATAGGTATTTTAATGAGCAAAAATAGTTTTGTAAAAGAAATAGAATATAAATCTCTTTATTACAATAAATCTCTTATCAATCATAGGTTGTAACAACATTTGAGCTGCCTGGTTATGTAGACATGTGGACTGTTATCGGTACATTAGGTAAAGACGAACAAGTTAAAACAGAAGCAGAAGGATCTCATGCTTTCTTAATATTGAGTCAAGAAACTTCAACTATGGTATGTGTAAATAATATTTCTAATCATATCTTGTATATAAATTATAATATTGATAACTGTTGCATTTTCTTACACATATATCCTGAGAAGTAATTGATAATACATCTAATAATATAATTCTTTTCTGAAGATTCTACAAACTGGCCAAGAAATAAATGAAATAGATCAAAGTGGATTCAATACACAAGGAAGTACGGTGTTTGCTGGTAATCTTGGTGCCAATAGATACATAGTGCAAGTTACTCAAATGGGAGTCCGTCTTTTACAAGGCATTGAACAAGTATGGTTCATATAGTAACTCTATATAAATCAGTTTTGATTAACTGATTTTGTTTTAATTCGCAAGTTCAATTAATAAAGAGAACTTAAAGTAGAGCAAAAGAAAAGTATTTAAAAATTTGTGTTATATAAGATTAAATAAATTTATTCACATTATATTCTTAATTACAGATTCAACATATGCCTATAGATTGTTCAATTGTACAAGCAAGTTGTGCCGATCCATACGTAACGTTACTCTCGGAAGATGGAAGAGTGCTTTTATTAACACTTAGAGAAGTAAGAGGCACGGCAAGATTACACGCTCAAACTGCAAATTTATTATTCGTAAGGTTTATTTTATTTATTTTCTAATTAATATATCACTATAAATTTTATATATCACATGAAATATCATATGTACGTTATGTTTACAGCGTCCTCAGATAGAGGCATTATGTGCTTATAGAGATGTAAGTGGAATTTTTACAACACAATTGTCGGAAACAACAGATGATGAACAAATTGAGGAAGAGCACAACGTAGAAGAACCAACAGTTTTAAGTAATATTGATAACGAGGACGATCTATTATATGGCGATGCACCGGCATTTCAAATGCCTACGCTGTCATATCCAAAAGCATCGGATACTACTACGAAAAAAGCACCTTGGTAAAATTAATTTGTCATATCTATGAAACATACATTTCTGTGAAATATTTGACTAAAACACTATCACAGTATATTAGTACAATTATATTGCTGTATTTCATATTAAAAGAATTTATCGACTTGTCAATTACTAACTTGTAGTAACAAATGTTTGTAATATAGGTGGCAAAGACATCTGCAGGAAATCAAGCCCACATATTGGCTATTTGTGTACAGAGATAGTGGGACGTTAGAAATTTACTCTTTACCCGATTTACGACTTTCTTATCTTATTCGTAACTTCGGCTTCGGTCAGTATGTACTGCACGACAGCATGGAATCAACAACTTTGCAATCAGCACCTGTTAATGAAATTCCCAATCCCGAAAAGCAGGTAATTTAGTTGCAAGTGTGTTTCTTTAAAAATCTTCATTATTCTCGATGTATATGTGCTTTGTCTGTGTAGGTTCGTGAAATTCTAGCGGTTGCTTTAGGACACCATGGAAACAGACCGATGCTTTTGGTTCGTCTCGATTCGGAGTTGCAAATTTATCAAGCTTACAGATATCCGAAAGGACATCTAAAATTAAGATTTAAAAAATTGGATCATGGAATAATTTTTGGACAACTCAGGTTTAAACAATCTTATATAACAATTGCTTAAAATATAATAATTATTTTTTATATTTATTTCTTTATCAAAATGTAACTCTGTTGTGTGTGGCGTTTTTTTTTTAACTATATCGGTTTATTGAATAATTTTTATAATTGAGAATATTTCTTCGCAGATCAAAATTTAAAGAATATAAAGAAGAAGATATGTCAAGTACGAATAATATTCGTATTAGCATGATGCGTTACTTCAGTAACATTGCCGGATACAATGGGGTATTCATTTGCAGCGATTATCCGCATTGGATATTTTTAACTGGACGCGGCGAATTACGTATCCATCCAATGGGTATTGATGGTTCTATCACATCCTTTGCTGCTTTCAACAATATTAATTGCCCACAAGGTTTTTTATATTTTAATAAAAAGGTATTAATCTACTTTATTTTTACGTATATTTTCTTTCTCTGTTGTATATATTTTTTACAAGAAGAATTTTTATTATTATTTATTATTTTGAACTCTTCAGGAAGAGCTACGGATATGTATTTTACCAACTCATTTATCATATGATGCTCCTTGGCCGGTGAGAAAAGTTCCTTTGCGATTTACTCCACATTTTGTTACGTATCATCTTGAAAGCAAGACATATTGTGTCATAACGAGCATGTCTGAACCTCTCAAAAGTTATTACAGATTTAACGGAGAAGATAAGGTATTAATATTTATTTTTATCAATTTTTGATTTCTAGAATATTTATTTCTTAAATAGTTTACATCATAGAGAGCAATATTAAAACTTATCATTCTGACTTATCATTTTTTTTTTGTTTTTTTAAGGAATTTACAGAAGAGGAGCGTCCAGATAGATTTCTTTATCCTTCTCAAGAACAATTTTCTATTGTATTATTTTCTCCAGTTTCATGGGAAGCTATACCCAATACAAAAATCGAATTGGATCAGTGGGAACATGTTACTTGTTTGAAAAATGTGTCTTTAGCTTATGAAGGAACAAGATCTGGACTGAAAGGTTACATAGTCTTGGGAACGAATTATAATTATGGCGAAGATATTACAAGCAGAGGACGAGTAAGTTATATATAAAGTAAAAACAATCAAATTGATCTTGGTTAATCACTTGTTAATCACTTTTGAAAATTTTCAGATACTTATATTTGACATAATCGAAGTAGTACCTGAACCTGGTCAACCGTTAACTAAAAATAGATTTAAACAGATTTACGCGAAAGAACAAAAAGGACCCATAACTGCTATCACACAAGTATCAGGATTTTTAGTATCAGCTGTTGGCCAAAAAGTATTCTCTCCCGATTCACTTTTACACACGAATTACTTATGTCTATTTTAACATTACAAAAATGTATATTGTTTTATTATAGATTTACATTTGGCAGTTGAAGGATAACGATCTTGTTGGAGTTGCTTTCATCGACACGCAGATCTATATTCATCAAATGCTCAGTATCAAAAGTCTTATTTTAATAGCTGACGTTTATAAGTCCATTAGTTTACTGAGATTCCAAGAAGAATACAGAACACTCTCTCTTGTTAGTAGAGTAAGTATGATTTATTTGTGACCAATTTGCCTTTTTTACTGTTAGAAGTATGTAAAATATATAATTTGTTTTATATTATAGGATTTCAGACCAGCGGAAGTGTACACGATAGAATATTTAATCGATAATACGAATTTAGGATTTCTTGTGGCTGACGGAGAAAGCAATTTAGCTTTATTTATGTATCAACCGGAATCCAGAGAAAGCTTAGGAGGACAAAAATTAATTAGAAAAGCGGATTTTCATTTAGGACAAAAAATAAACACCTTTTTTCGAATTAGGTGTAGAACTACTGATCCTGCAAATGATAAAAAGCATTTTCCTGGCGCTGACAAAAGACACATTACTATGTATGGTAAGTCACGATACGTTGAATTTAAATTTATATATATATACACACTTTTGTGTGTATGTAAATGGTTTAATTTACATCTCATAGCATCATTGGACGGTGGGCTTGGTTATATTTTACCAGTACCCGAAAAAACATATCGAAGATTACTTATGTTACAAAACGTGTTGGTCACACATATTTGTCATATTGCTGGTTTGAATCCAAAGGCATATCGGCAAGTCTCAATAATACTTAAAAAGATATTTGCAATTATTTTTTAGTTTACTTTAATCAACATGTGCAAATTCTCTTTGTTTTAGCACATACAAAAGCTATGTACGAAATCAAGGGAATCCAGCAAGAGGTATTATAGACGGCGATTTAGTGTGGCGTTATCTGTTTTTGCCCAATAATGAAAAGGCAGAAATCGCCAAGAAAATTGGAACGCGTGTTGAAGAGATTATTGAAGATATCACTGAGATCGATCGGCAAACAGCACATTTTTAATTCAACGCCTAATATATTATATTTGTTTCAACTTTCCTATTGTGTGAACAAACTGTTCTTGTAGGCATACAGTCGATGGCATAAATGCTTTAGGTGATAAAGTTGCGCCGAAATAATGCTTTTTATTCATTTTTCTTTATGTGATACAGTATTGATGTAAACTTCATGTGTTTATTTATACGCGAATTTATTGGTGTATATTTCACAATTGTTTAATTTGAAAAACGTATATCTTATTAAACTACAACCTAAATTTGTAGCGTTTCAATATCTACGACAAGAGATATTTTTTACCTTTCTTTCTTGGAAGAAGATATTATTTATAAAAAATAAAATTATGCTTTGTTTTTATACGCAATAACTTTTATCAGATCCATATCATTAAATTAATAGAAGTATTTTATGTTATGTAATGACAATGTCAGTTCCTCAGGTGCGAATATCCGAGTTTTCTCCTCCATCAATTTCCAGAAAAAGCATTATTGAGAGACGTATAAGCAGACGTATAAGCAGACGATACACTCTGGGATGTATGTATTAATAAGAGGACTGTAGTTAATATGTACAGAGATAAGTAAAATATAATTTTATAAATATTTTTTAATAAAAACAAATTACATTTTATAATCAATTTTCCTAATAATATGTTCTACAAAAAACTACCAATATATCTATATATGTCGGTATACTTCAAGAGTATATCGACTGACAAGTAAATCACACATTATTGATCAAACAATATAAGTTAGTCAACTCAGTTGAGTTTCGTTGAAAATAACCGTTTTGTTTTCAATACTAAAAGACGTTTAAATATCAGTAAGTATCTTTTTGCAGTGTGCAGATTTTCTTTCGCAAGTCAATAATACTTTGTGTAATTTAGTGCCAGTGCCAGAACCCTCATTATTAGAAAGAAGACTCTTTGAAGCTTTCGATGTGTTCGATAATGCAAGAACTGGAGAAGTCAATGTTAGAGATTTAGGAACTATAATTAGAGCGTTAGGTAGCAATATTTCATGATAAAAAAGATAATTTATATTCTCTAAAGCATAAATTATCCATATCTTGTATATAATTTATTTATACTTCTGTTTCATGTTACTTGATAGGATGTGTCATCACAGAAGCTGAATTGCAAGAAATACAAGTAGAAGTAGAAGATGTTGAAAATAATTGCGTACCATTAAACAGATTTATAGAGTATATGAGCAAGACAATTAACGAACGCAAGTAAGATGAAATAATTAGAATCTCAAATTTATACACTGCGCAAAATAAATCGTATCGCTTGTTATGTCAGGTTTAAACCAGCAGAACCTGAAGAATTATTGAAAGCATTTCAATTATTAGATCCCGAAAATCGTGGTTATATTACAAGGGATGATTTGGAGAAGTCACTTATAGAAATTGGTGAACCATTTACAAAAGAAGAAGTAGCTGATATGATGGCCGTAGCCTGTGACGCGAATACAGGAAAAATTAATTACGAGCATTACATCAATTTGTTAATTGTACGTAATATTTTAGTATTTGCTGCATCTCGAACACTAGCGGCAAGATAGGGCACACACTATCCTGCTGCCGCGACTGGGAGAACCGCGTGCAGGACAGGCCAGAGCTTCCACTCTGACCTGTTACGATCTTCTGTGTAATTATTCGTGGTAGCCAGTGCTACCCCGCAGCCATCACTCGCACCCTCGTACCGCGGCGATGGCCTGACGAGGTGACCGGTCACCTCAACGTTCACCGCCATTAGTTACAAATCTATTACATCAACTGATTATCAATTTTTAGATCTTCCAATATTATAGCTAAAAATTTATACTGCAGTATATTACAGGTAAAATTTCCCGAAGATATCAATGTCTATAATATTGCTGAAAGAGAAGCTGCAAAATTGGCAGCATTACCTAAAAGACCTAGATGGGGAAGCATTATATTTCAAGATAGTAATCGTTCTTTCTCCAGATGATCAAAATTTATTGTAAACAATTTCAATTAAACTAAAGATTCAAGATATTAATGAGAAACTTTAATAAATAAATGTTTTCAAATGTAATAAATATTAAAACCTAAAATTAGAAATATATTGTAAAAATATGCACTTTATTGTATATCTTATACATGTGTAAAAATTATGTAAATATTTAGAAGATATATATTTCATAAACATATATATATATATAAAATACTTAATTTCGGTATGTGTAAATTTTACATATATATATATCTTTTTTAATACAAATTCTATTCTAACAAGTGAGTATAACTGAACAGACTGTTACAAAATCTTATAACTTTGAAAATACTGGAGGCTCACCTTTGGCAAACTGTGCGATAGTTGCATTTGTCAAATCTTCACTTTGAAGCATTGCTTTGTTATGCATTACCTATAAATATATGTACATCTTGAAATTTGACTTTTTTACGTGTAAATTATTTAACATTAACAAATATGACGAACGAAAATAATGTTTGCCATGTGATTTTAGGTGGAATAACTAGAAGAGAAAAAAGACTACTCACAATATGATCTAGTCCTTCTTGAACTGCATGGTCTCTGGAATATACTATACTTGTTTTTGAACCTTGGACCGCAACTGGACTCTTCTTTGCAATACTATCAGCAATTTCTATCGATGTATTCAATAAGCTGATTTCCAAATAATATTAAAATCAATTACTTTATTCTAATCTATATAAGTTAGTATATTTTCCACGTTTCTCAAGTGTGTTAGTTTTTACCTATCTTCATTATCGAATATACGGCTTATGAATCCACTTTGTAGTGCTTCACTTGCTGGATATTTCCGTGCAGTATAGATAAGCTCTCTTGCCAAACTATCAGAGCCTACTATCTTTGGAAATCTTTGAAGCGTACCTACATCAGCAGCTAAGCCTATGTCAACTTCTTTAATTTGGAAGTACGCATTGGAGGTAGCATAACGTATGTCAGCTGCAGATATCATGTCCACACCTGCACCAATACATGCACCTTGTACAGCAGCTATTACTGGTTTGGGACACTGTTAATTGAATTGACACTATTACTTTTCTATGGCGTTAAATGTATAAGGTAATAACATCATACACCTGTAAAATGAAATACCTTTTCTATGGCGTTAAATGTCTCTTGATAGTTTTTAATGTGAAGTTCCAAAACTTTGCACTTACGAGCAACATCCTCATGCTGTGCTAAAGTTTTACCTAATTCCACCATTCCCTGAAGATCAATTCCTGAAGAAGATGGATATCACAAAAAAACTTGTAAATAAATATTTTTCTTTATATTCCATTTTATTTACCTGAGCAGAACACTCTGCCAACAGCTGATAAAACAACTACTCGACACTCGGGATTTACCGCTAATTCTTCAAAACATTCTCTAAATTCTCTACATAAACACATTATTTAAAAGAAAAACTTTTGGAAAATATATTTAGTAGAAATTATATAGTAGAAGATAAGATATTAACGTACTTCCACATAGTTGGACTTATTGCATTCAGTTTTTCCGGCCTGTTCAGGTTGACCAGATAAACAAACGGTTTTGGATTAGATACTGATAATGTCTTGTACGCAGGCGACATTTTTGTACAGTATTTCAATGCAGAAACAGATTGTAAAGCTGTAAGTTATATATGCGTGTGTTTGTACATTATAATAGATAGAAAACAGATATGCAAGGTTATCTGTCGAATTTGTTTTTTTATACAAAACCACGTTGAATGACCATAATATTATCAGGATTCGGAAGCCAATCTCAATATTACTTATCGATATGGATTGAAAAAATTGTAGTACCACTTTTACCCCCCCCCCCCCCCCCC
>QVOB01022835.1:0-18429 GCA_014839585.1 Pseudomyrmex concolor
TAAGGAATAAAGATTTTGTATTCGTGATTTTTTTTATAGTAAAAGACAGTATAAAGTTTTTATTGGTATAATTAATTTGTCTTTAACATATTGTAAATACTATTTGACAAATTAAGTTTACGATAGGTGCGGCTTATATACCGAAGTTACCCTATGTATTAGAATTCAAATTTAGAAAACTTTATGCAATTGTTTATAAATATAGAAAGTTTGTTAAATGAATTATTCAACGTTTTACACACACACACACACACACACACACACACATGCTGTATCTGTTATATAATTTAGTACAAACTACGTCAACAAATTAATGACATAATATATCATATGAAAATGAACGGAATAATCAGTCTTTCCAAAAGTTTCGTATTATCTGTCAGAACTGCTTATGCAAACGTCCGTAGGCAGAAACAACTCTGCGGGGATACGCGTGGAGATAGATATGTGACCAAGCGCTTCAAACGGGTTTCACCCGCAGGATATTTCGCACACGAGGCACGAACATTGCAAATAAATCAAGACTCTTCTAGCTTCCGCTGTAAAGGATCTACAGGAACGGTGAGGGTGCGCTTTCCAGAATGAAAAAAGGGACAGAGCAACGCGGAACGTCGAAAAGGAAGAATAAAGCGCATTTTTTGATTCATCGAGTAGATATCAATTTTAATTTACACACCGAAATATCTGAGCGATCAGTTTTAATATGTTCCCGAATAAGTTGCTTTTTTTTCATAAACATAAAAACGTCTCGCGATCTTAAATAATAAACTTGGTTATATCTATAATACTCATATATAAATTTTGAATATAAATTTAGAAAGAAAATAAAAATTATTTTCAGAAAAAAACACGTTCAAGTTTTGACAATTTGTTAACAATTTGTTAACAATTTGTTGACAATTTTTACTTGATGTAAAATGAAGTTTTTACGTTTCTTTTTCATCAAGCACATTGTGCTTGCATGTAAATCTTGAATTTTGTCAGTTCATGTATAGGTGTGTTTTGTTTTACTGTCATGTACACTTTCGCGTTCGCGAAAGGATACATGACAGTCGATATGAGAAAATCTCACGCTGAAATACTGAACCAATCTTATCGTGTGATATACATTTGGCAAAACGCGCGCGATGTACAGATCATCGAAATAAATACTCGGCGTCGTAATCTAGGCCGCAACGATAAAATGCATCGTGCATATTGCGCCAATGCATGATGTAATCGGAATGCAGCAGTTCGTCCGCTTGAAAAATGCATCTGGTCCTCGTTTAAATTCGCTGGTTGGCCTTGCCTAGCACAACGCGTTCAGTGATGTGCAAAATCACGCGCGACATACGATTGTACCGAGCGCGTGCGATTTTCAAACGAGATTATTTCTGCTAGAAAAAGATGAATAGAACGAAAATGCTTTTGAGAAAACACATGAGTGCACCAAATCGACCATAAGGTCGATATTGAAATCATATTAAATTTCTATAATAGCAAACTGACAATGAGCATAAGAGAGTATATTTGAATGATATTTATTGCAGTTTATTTACTTTGTAACTTTCTTCTCTTTTTTTTTCTTTCTCTCTCTCTCTCGATTATTAATATTACAAATCGGTTTTACAAGTTACTGAATTAATTTGTCAATCAAAAAGTTTCAATTTATCGTGTGTTAATAACGTGATAGATTAAATATACGTGACGTGTATACTAAATAAGTTTAATTAATGTATAAGTTTAATTAACGTGTATACTAAATACGTGTAATTAATTTATCTTTGCAGGTGAATGGATCGTGGAGTTTACCAGGATTCGTTTGTGATTTTTATATCGCAATGGATGTGACTTGCAGCACCAGCTCCATATTCAATCTTGTGGCTATTTCAATAGACAGGTAATTCATTCTTCCTCACGCATGATTTTGTGCAATATTAAATATTTTTAAACAATATGTAGGTGTAATGGAAAAAAAGTATATTGCATTTTGAGCAGTATTTATTTTCAGATATATATTAAATCGATTTTGTGTTATAGAATTAAAGAAAAAGTAGAATTCGATACCGAAAAATGAAATAATGTATTTAGTTACGCAGTCGCTTCTGCGACCTTTCGTGTTCCAAAACGATGCAATTATATCGAGGCGGTTGTTAAATAATAAACTGACAAATGGACGAACACAAAATTGAAGAGTACTCAATAATACATGTGACAAGTATTTTATGCGCCGCTTTCTATTCTTGATTCCAATACCGCACATATCGTGTGTTCAGGCAATTTTTCATTTGAAAGAATATCTATACCGTGTGACATCACACACACATTGTTACAAGCAAATGCCAACAACATTTTGAGAGAGTTAGCAAAGAAACTTCGGGTTTTAAAGATTGTTTTGTTCACCTTTTCCAAACTTCGGAAGAGAGAAGAATCTCCGACTATAATGGGCTCGGAAATAGTTTAACTTTTACGATGGTCTTTTCGATCTTTACTCACAGTTAGCGTGACTAGTGAAACTATACGTTTAAAACAATATGTCAAATTGTCGATAATTTGATATAATCATTGATGTGTTAAATATCAGTAATCTCTCACGTGAATTCCGAAAGATAGATGAGAGACAAGAGTGTCTCCGGATTTGTGCACAGATAGATTTCACAGCGATATAATATCCGTTAGTGCAAGGGAATTGCAACGTATACGCGAATCGAATTTGAATTGCAGATACATAGCGGTGACCCAGCCGATAAAGTACGCGAAGCACAAGAACAATAGAAGAGTATGGTTGACGATACTATTGGTCTGGGTGATATCGGCCGCGATCGGCAGCCCGATTGTCCTAGGCCTGAATAACACTCCCGGCCGGATACCGGACCAATGTCTCTTCTACAATACGGACTTTATCATCTACTCGAGCCTGTCCAGCTTCTATATACCCTGCATCATCATGATATTTCTCTATTACAACATATTCAAGGTGAGAGCGACGAGAGATTTTTTATTTTCTGTAACACATTGCATAAAAATATTCTTGAACTCTGATTTTACGTAAACATAACTGCTTTTGCTGCAATTAAACTTAATTGATTTTAACTTAATTAATTTTACAGTAAAATAAATTGCAAAATATAGTTTGCAATAATTAAAAACAAAAAAAGATATTTGCAATGCAATTGAAATCAGTAACGCAATCGTAGCACGACAATCGCACAAAGAACACGATAAAATTTATTTCGAAGATTTTATTTCGAACGCAAAAAAAAAGACACCGATGATAACCGTCTTTGTAGTTGAATCGACGCACGCGATGACAAGCAAAAGACAAAAAGAGTTATCTCCCTTGCTCGATTATAAAAGGGCAAAAATTTATTCGCGCCTCTTTTATCTCTGTGATTAGTTCCGGAACGTGAACTGATCGCGAAATTGGCTGCGCCATGAAAGGCAGCTTTTGTAAAGGCGAGTTCGCAGTCTTCGTAATTTAATTGTCACATATATACTGTGATGCCACTAGAATTAATTTGTCTTTGTTATTGACAGCGAAATCCTTTCGAGCTATTCTTCATGAGAGTTATAAAATAAAAAAAATGTATTAATATATGTGTAACAAGTGTGTGTTTGTGATGCAGCTTTTTCTGAATAATTATATATAATTATAACGGACGTACAGGCTTATGGTTTTTAAAAACTCGAGTGTATATTTTTCTCATTGTTTAACTGTAGATATTAAGTGACATAAAATCGACGTCTATATTTATCGAATTTCTCTTATTGTGGATGTTTCTCTTACTAACAATATATTTTAATTTTATATAGTTAATTTGAAATGTAGATGGTGCAAGGTGAACTGTGGTTTATATGGCGATTGCTATCATATTGCGGTCGATCGTAAATACGACTAGTCGGACGTTTCCGCGTTTGTAACGTATGGAATATATTCCGATTGGATTATTAATTTTATACTCTTGTGTACAGTCTACAGTTGGTATAATATGACTGTGAAATAGCATAATAATATTGATGCACAGTCTTTGTTTTAATGTAATTTTATTTTAGTATAAGTTTTATTTCATATACGAATTACGAGTCACATCTTTTGTAAACTGGTGCGCATCGATACTGTCAGTTGTAAATTTCTGACAAACTTTGCAAAGCGTATAAAAACCGTGGAAGAGATAACTATAGACAAGAGAAAAGAATATTTTATAAACTCAAGTTTTCAGAGAGAAGAATTTTGGTCTATTGATTGACTTTAGTATTTAAGCATTGCATTATCTCGCTAAAACTTATTCTTGAGCTTAATTACATTCTTTATACTGTGATAGTGTGTTACTGTGTTACTGTGTAACAATTATTTGAGAGAGATTTTTTATACTAAAAAAACTTGATGAAAAAATTCTCTCCAAAGATCATTATCGTTAAGTTTTCGCTAAATTAACAAGAGCAGCAAGCTCTCTTTATTGCAGCTACATCAATAATAAAAAATTGTTAATGGATTTATTTTCTTGAAACGGTTAAAATAAATTTCGTTACTGATAGAAGATGAATACTCGAGATAACGAGACTCTAAAAATCTTCGCGCAGATTTTGTGTTACTTAATATCTTACAATCTTTCGTCAGATTTATATCACACTATGTGATATAACTGATATTTATATCACACGATTTTTTCAATTGTTCGTTTTAGGCTCTGCGAAATAGAGCGAAAAAGGCTCGCGCTAACAGAAAGCCAAACTTAGGCGATATAAAACCGGGAAGCATAATCGAGAATATCGCACACACGCGCAGGTGAGTACAAATCGCTTGATTACAAATCGCTCATTAAAAATTTTATTACGAATGTTTTATATTGTAAAAGGTACGGCAAAATCAATTTTCATAGTTTTGTTTTAAAAAATATTTTTAGCTAATTCTATTTTATTTAGTAAAAAGAAGAAAGAGAAAAAGATTATTGAATATTTATAAAAACGGTTTATCATATGTAATTATAAAATTAGCTATATATACATATATATATAATATATTTTTTCACGTATATTATAATAATATAAAAAAGAGAAAAATATTAGAAAAACATATTAACTATTAAATTATTATGCTGTACCTTTTATTGAAATTTTGTTCTTTTAGCATGTGCGAATGCAAGTAGATGTATGCATTTCTATTTTCTTTTTCTGAGAGTTAATGTGACTTTAGAAAGTCTTAAATGAATTATTAACAGTCTTAGTTAACTTATTGTTAAATTAAAAACTGTGATCAAGAAAAATGTTAATCTTAAAACTTAATAAAAAACAATTTAATTTGCTAATTAAAAAACTGATAACTTTATTGATAACTCTTTTTTTCTTTGATTTGTATTTCTTATGTAATCAATAAATCTCATACATAGAAGCAATGTTTTACGTGTACTTTTATGCATTTTTTTAATTTCTATTGTATTCTCTATCTTTTTCACTAACAATCTAACAAATTCTTGAATTTTTTATTTTTTCCGTGTCTCTTCATATTTTCTTTCTAATTGTTGAATTTTTAATTATACATAAGCAGAATCATTTTTAAAATAATTAAGTAGTTTTTGTTAGTTATTTTGTTCAGCATGAAGAATTTAAATTACTCAAAAACTGTTTCTGACTATTTCTTTGCGTAAAATGTAAAAATATAAACATATGCAACATTTATAAAATATATTGTTTCCATTAAAAACAAATCTATCTATCTTAGTAAAACAAATCTATTCTAGTTGATCGATCTTTAAGAAAAGTGCTATCATATGCAATATCAAAAATAAAAAATGATATGATAAACGATGACTTTACAATTCTCGCGCACAAAGTCACCGAGAATAAATCGGCCAGAGTAGCAAAATAGCTGTGGAAAAGGCGCATCTTATATAAGAAAATCAGGATTGATTCATGCGATTCGCACGCGTCTGTCTAGGAGTCGTCCCGCGGGAAAGAGTCGTGCAAGGAGAAATTTATTCATGCGCTCTCTTCTGTGACGATATCCAGGCCGTTTGGCGAGACGATAAGCGCGTGAGAAACACCGCCCACGCCGCCTCCGTCACCTTCAGTTAGAGCACGTCGCGCGCTCGAAGCACGACGATTCTTTTCAATTTTTGTGACCGCGTAAGACTTGCATTTCAACGAGACAATTTCTCGCGGAGATTGGCGCCGACTGGCGAATGGCGAGCTTCGGCGGACACGACATCACGTTGTGACCAAGAGTTAAGTTCCGAGCATCCGCGGATAATTCGCTTTTCTCGCACGCTTCCGCTCGCACGTGCTTTCATTTCCGCCCTACTGACGAGAACGGTCTCGTCTTGAATAGCCAACTATCTTTCTCGTGGCTTAATCGTCAACAATTTTATTTACGTCTTTTAAATGTGCATTTTATTATGTCTCTTTTCCACGTCGCGTCAGTGTTGTGCGAATTAAATAATACAGAAAGTAAGACATCTTTTATTCGTATTCGGTCTTGGTAATAAGATTGTTCATGAAGCACACAATTCGATGAAAATACTACATGCGCGATTATTTTCTCTTATATATTAGAGCATAAATAAAACAGAAATTCTAGCGACACAGATTTTCAACATTAAACTAGAAAGTTTTAATAAATTGGATTAGGATGGGATAACAAGTCATTAAATATCTATTAGCTGAAATGCTTTCTGTTTTAACGGAATTTTAATTCTTAGCTCTTCTTACAAAGATATTTAATATCAAAAATTAAAAAGTTATAAGAATGGAAATATTATCCAAGTTTTATTAAAAAAAACTCAATTGTGTTTAAAGTAGATGGATGCTCTGTGTTTGCGAATAGAAGATTGGCGATAATTTCTCCGCGGCAAATACGGTAATACCATAAAAACTAGATAAAAGTTTCTAAAAAATTATCCGATACGTCTTGCAATTTGAAGGATTTTTTAAGAATAGGCAGAAATATATAGAAAAGTTTGTAAATATCCAATACGTCATCTAGCTATTTAAGAGATTTTTCAAAAATAATCAGCTGCTTTGTTAGCACTTGAGACCGCCTGACGGAAGTGCCAAGAAGATAAACCGGAAGGAGAGAGACTTTCCCAACAAACTCTTATTTACTTTCCTTTCAACGAAGAATGCAGAAAATCTTTAAGTATTTAAGCGTCTAAACGCACGTACTTGAAAAAAAGCAGCCGAAAGTAAGAACTCTGCTCCGCTGTGCAGCGTTGAAAAATATTGTCTAAGTTGAAACGTTTAAATACGAGTATCATCGTCAGGATCCCATATACTCGCATATCAACTATAAAATTAATAGTTCTCCTTACTTTGACGGGAACAGACATTTAGATGATATGTGACATTCTGACATCATCGATAAATTAAACTTAGGCGTTTACAGTCGCAGTTGCAATTTCGCAAGTTTGTGCACGTTTCGCTAACTCTCGCGAGTGCAATGTATCCGACATAATCTGAAATTTCGTTTAATTCTTCACGCGCATCCACACGCTGGTCGCGTTGTCCCTTTATCGACTTTGTTATCGCGCGCATAGAAATTCAGCCGAAATTTTGATATTTACCTCGGCAATCTGCTAATGCACGAGTTCTGTTGCCATGGCACGCGTATCTTAACCCGGAGTTGCACTTTCATGTGTGTAAACATGGGACTTGTATTGGGGTAACCATTATACGTAATAATTATTCTATGTGATGACATACGTGCGAATTCGAAAATGCTTGCGTTGGAAGATAAATTGCGATAAAAGGAAACGTTATTTGATCTTAAGGCAATGCGTGAAACCTATGATCGTGTAAAATTTTAAAGAAAACTTGTTTTTTATTTATTTGAGTACACAAATGATGTGTACGCGTTTTTAAAGTAAACTTTAAATAAACTAACACATAATATAACATTTTTCTTGACAAAACGTGTTGTATATTTTAAATCCGCTTCCTAATTTATTTTGTACGCTTAGGCGCTTGTGTTTTTTTTCCATGCTTATGATTGTGCTTATATATTCCATGTTAGCCAAATCAAGTAAACGATAGACTTGAGTACGTTCTTTCCGATGCAGTCTGTAAACTTTTTTGCTAAATATTGTGTAATTAAAAACAAATAGGAAAATGTATTTTGTACATTCAAACGTAAAAAAAATAACAAATGAAATGTGCAATATTTTGAATTGTCTGCTGTTTACTAGCAAATTTAAGACGTACAGCAATTGATTGAGACTCCCAGCGTGAAAGAGAAACAGCGACGCTCTGTCACTGAGGATCTTGCAGGTGCTGTCAAAAAGCGTGTCGTCGTTTTGTGCATGGTAAATACGCTACTTGCCGGATTAATGCTGATGTGAGCGGATGTGATGCCGGAAAAAAAGGAGAGTGCATGATAGGTGTAGAGGCTTTTCTAGAAGCTTTTGACTAAGATCACGTAGTGGATATTCTGTGGCAAGGTTCGCGGAAACTGCTCTGGGAGCGGCCGCCCTGGTGGCACCTGGGATCGAGGAACCAACGAACACCGCTTCCGGCAGCAACGAAGACGAGGACGAGACACCTCTTGATCCCGTCGTCGTCATCTCCAACGACAAGAGCACGGAATTCTTTTTAGCTACAGTCGTCGAAGAAGCAGCGTAAGAATTTCATCATACCTTCTTATCACTCGTCCCACCGCGACTCTCGAGCTGGATGTCGGAATTTTCTTCCTCAACAATATATCAGATCACATTGTCGGTGCCGTCTTGCGCGCGACGCGATCTCGTCACGTTGTCGACGTAAAAAAGCGAACGGATGCGCATCTGAGACAGTTACTGTTCTTTGAGCATTGTTCTTTTAGCGATGTATTCTGTTTGAAACGTGTATTTCTTTTTGCGACAGATACGACGATAGCGGAATGACGTTTTCGTGTGATCAAAAAGGATTTTTTCGCAGTTTTTTTGTTACATCGTTCACGTTTTATGTCGCAAAATGAACGTCTACGACAGAGATGCCATTGCGTTACACTTGCGGCAGAAATTATTCTGCACTCCGATTATTACCTATTATTCGACCAATCGGGTAGGTTATGAGATATTATATCGCATTTCAATTGTGGCATTGATTATCTGCTTTGATTATAACGGATATTATGTTTATTATTAATGATAATAGAGAAGCACTTTTTTATGATGAGGTATTAAGAGATTACGCGGTAAGTTCAGTGGATTGACGACGACTGTGGAAAAGCTCGCATGCAAATATGATGAATATAATTTCTTTTTTCACATAAGATTTTTTACAGTATAAGTTTCAAAAAATTAAAGAAAGACAAATACAAAATATTTAATTAAATCGTGAACTATAAAAAAAAAGAACATAATTTGCGCTTCTTTTCATTAAGTAATGTTTAAGATTTCCTGACGAAAAGACATATTTTTAAGATTGTATTACTACTTGATATTGTTGTCACGCGCACTGCTGAAACTTCTGCCGCGTTTAATTCTCACGACGTTAATTTAAAAGAGACACAAAACACAAAATTAAAATAAGGCTCGCAAGAGAACTCAAATTAGACTTCCCTCGCAAAACTTGACCTACATACATACTAAGGAATATTTCAGCGACCCCACAAACTTTTGCGAAGTTGCACTATTGTTTTCTTCTCGATGTCGTATCGCAAAATGAGATTCGCGATCTCGCTCAGTCGGCATGAAAAAGAAGAAGCGGCACGCGCTAAATAAAGCAACTGAAAACAGTGACGCGGGCGGGTTCTACAATAAAGCGAGCGATAATTATACTTTTTTTTTGCTTTTTTCCGAAGAGTTTCAGATGTCACGACTTCGAGTCGATCGAAAGTTTACCGTTTGATTAGCCAATTGCAAGTCTCCAATTAAGAGGATATTATTTCTGCTTTGCGTGTCACAAAGTTTTTATGTCGGCATATTTCTTCTACATCGCGTCTCCTTTATATTACTGTAATGTGAGAATAATTGCGGATTTGTTTCAAGTAATACGACGATTGTCATTTCACTGTTGTCCTTGTTCTGCAACATATATATTTATTATAATGATGATATCCACGATATGTAACGATAAGTCACGCGACGTAATTATTTTCAATTAAATATATATAGGTACACGTGCGTGATTGGAAAAGGGAAAAAATGTTTTAATAAGTAAAATATATTTTCAAGAAATTAATTTTAAACACACATGTCCTTAAACATTTAAGTTAGTTATATTTTTCATCAAACTTAGTTTCGTTTATTTGACATAGAAAAATTTATTGTTATTTTTTGTAAAAGTATCTTTTTATGACTTGTTTCAACGAGAGAAGCAAAGACAATTCGTCTCATGTTCTTTCATTTGGAACTTCATCACAGATCGGAAGAGTCGAAGAGAAATTACGTCGATAAAGTTACACGTTCGACATGGGTGATAAGTCGGTTTCTCGAAAGCACGAACGTTGATCGTGCAAATAAAAAAAAAAAAAACTTACGAAGAGCACACAATAAAATAAGTGAAAGAAAACCGGTGATTTGCGGTCCGTTCTTTTCATATTACGATGGCTGAGGTTACTCGGTCTTTACGAACGTTCGCGCATCTCTTAATGGAAACCCGTCGTTTCGATACTAACCCGGAAGTTTGCGGGTTAATCATGATGGGCGGCGCTCTTTGTATCGACGTGCGCGAGCAATTTACATCTAGCAGCTTAAGTTATCTTTGAAAACGGACCAATCAACTCTGCGCGTCAGCATCTCACGCTTATTAATTAGCGTGTATTTTCAATGTTCAACTGCAAGCAATATTACCGTTTATTTTGCCGCGTACGAGACTTTATTTTGAATACACGAAAAGTTTTGTGTTCACATAATGTAATTTGTTAAGGAACAAAAGCTTTGGTAGAAAACAAGAAGAACACGTAATTACTTTAACACACACAATGTTTTGTTCGAAAATATATTTAAAAAATCTTGAAAAAAATAAAAATAAATATATTTTTCTTTACACAACACATAGAAGAAACAGAAAAAGAGAAAGAGAGAAAGAAAAAGAGGGATGGAAGAAGAGAAACGTATAAAACTTTACCATTTATTTACCATTTATTTAAAAATAATATTTGGCCTCCGAGTATTGTAGTATCTTCAGAAAATGTAAGACTTGTTGCATGTTTATTTTCACAAATACCGTCGATATTTTGTGAGATCCAAATATTAAACATTCGTTACATATGTAGTCTAATTCCTCGCATTGACGTTTCTTTACACAAAACTATCCTTATTTCACAATACGTACATACATAAAGTGGGCTAAGGTGTTATTCGAGTCAGCAAGCAAATTAATCGAGTTTTTCTGACACTCGAATCGCAGTTGTCGTTTCAGTGCGGTGGCACAGGCTCAGCTGTCAAGTGCACCTCACGTTCAGCGGGAGTCTTCAGGCGGTTTAGACGGGGCGGCAAGCAGCACGGTGATTCACGAGCCACTCGAGACGAATTCCAGCCCGAGTCCGAACCCACGAATCACGTCCGGTCCGCCGTCCTCGTCGACTTCGTCGTCGCCGCCGCCGCCGCCACGTGGTGCAACCAGTGTTTCCTCGTCGACGCAGACGGCGAAGAAAAACGGCAACAACGACGGTGTCGTCGCTGGTGTGAGCAAGCAGGAGCTGAAGAGAATGAAAAGCGCCGGCTCGCTTCTGCCGCTGCAGCTCGCCAGGACCCCCAGTGTGCTGTCATCTTCCGGCAAGAAGGATCGGAAGAACGCGTCGTCTGGGTCAAGGTTCACGATATACAAGGCTAACAAGGCTAGCAAGAAGAAGAGAGAGAAGAGCTCGGCGAAGAAAGAGCGCAAGGCCACCAAGACTCTAGCGATCGTGTTGGGTAAGTTGCTTGCGTGTCGCTGCATTGATAAGCGTCTCGAGCTTTTGCCTGCGTGTTTTTTATTGATGAGCTTGTGAAATGGAGGTGACGGAAGAATTAAACAAAAAACAAATTTCAAAAGAAACTTTGTACTTAAAACAAAAGAGCGTAAGATTAATTATGTGATGAATATCATGTGTTTCGATATGGTAACATAATGTTCGAGACTATTTCTTATGTGAGATTAATTATTTAACTTGAGAATTTATTTAAGATAAATATATTGTTTTATTTTAAAAAAGTAATGATTGATTATTATTAATCATCATTCTTTTCACACACATTGACATTACAATATTAATTTTTATAACTCTCTGAATCAATTAGTGTTATAATAAATCGCGAAGTCCAATGAATAACAACGCGTTCGTTACAATAAATTGTTACAGGTGTCTTTCTGATATGCTGGGTGCCGTTCTTTACTTGCAACATCATGGACGCGATGTGCACGAAGCTGAAGGAGCCTTGTCAGCCGGGCGTTACGGCTTTCATCGTCACGTCCTGGCTGGGCTACATGAACAGCTTCGTGAATCCCGTAATATACACTGTGTTCAACCCCGAATTCCGTAAGGCCTTCCGCAAGCTGATCAGCGTGTAAGTGAAGCGATTCGTGATCCCTTGAAGAAGAGACACGAGGAAACAAACGTGACTTCGGTGTGAATCGTCGTATTTGTGATGTAACAACGAGAAACTGTGAGCTCTCAACGGGTTCGCAACAGGTACACACTGTTGTTCTTTGTATTTGGAACCGCAGCAGCTGCGTTTCCGTATCGATTTTCGTGTCTCGTTGCGCGTCAATCGTTTCCGAGTGAAAGACGCGAGAAACTGAGTTCACATTTTTCCCAGAAACTCAGAATATACTAGATAAAAAAAGATAAATATCTCTTGCGATAACAGATAGCGGTGTGCGTGTGTGAAGATAATCATACTTCGATGATCGTACTTTGACAAGCATTGGAAAAGAAAAGAAATAAAATATTTAAAACAAAAAATTATTCATCGTATTTTGCTTAGTCAAAATTGACGTGCAGTCAGACAGCGGAAATTGCTTGAATTGTTGCTACCGAACGCAACAACGATTCATTGCGTCCGCGCGCATGAGTGCGTATGTACGCTATGACAACGGTCGCGGTGTGTCGCGCCATGAGAACATACGGAAAAACAACGTATGTGCACTGACGAGAGAGAGAAAGAGAGAGAGAGAGAGAGAAAAAGAGAGAGGGACGTGATTTCTCGCACGAGTAGCTCAAGTAATTGCTAAGTCAGGCTTTGCGAAACAAAACACATTTTACCACGTCGATGAATTGATGCGCGCGTGTGAATAATTAGCAGAAAATTTAGATAATTGTACAAACATTGCGCGGGAACGTTTATGGCATCCGAAGAAGTCGTTAGAAAGTTAACAAAGTTATATATAACTAATCGCGTATAAAGACGAATATTTCTCGAAAATAATTTAAGTTTGTGAAGAAACAAGTTAAATAATACGATCTAGTGGAGAGCAAGAAAGATCGCGCGCAGAGTTGTTAGAGGTGTATTTACTATGCGAGAGGCGTATATTACACGTACGCTATTATGTCTCCGTTGATAATTAAGTACGCCGTGACAGTATTAACGTAGGATGTAAGATATAGCAATATTTTTTCGCTCAAAGTAAAAGCAAAAGCTGATGACCGCCGTTTGTACGACGATATATAGGAAAAGACACACGCTATTACGTATGTACTCGCGCAAATGAACTCTTACGCCGTTCCTTCCATGATATACAGGGTGACACTAAGCGCGGGACAAGCTTTACGACAACACAAAAAAACAGAAGATTAACTTTTGAAGACAGTACCTTTATATAAACACTAGCTTCAATGTTCTTTAATGAATTCTTACAGAAAATAATATTGTTTCTTAGTTACAATACAGAAAACACAACAGAAAGCAAGCTTTTTAAAACAAAGCCTGTGCGTTAATAAAAGCATCAAAAGAGAGAGAGAGAGAGAGAGAAAATAGCTAACTCTAGATTTTCGTAGTGCAACTTTGTATTTCTTAACACACTTATCTCAGATAACGAATAATAATCAGTGATTGCTTTTTGGAAGAGTTAAATGAGATACTTGATCCGTAAATCGCGTAAATAACGTTACAAAAAGAGTATTTTCAGATTTTAATGCTTCAATCTCATTGCGTTTAGTCTACTGAAGTGATATGTGTACGAAGTTTGAGAATTTCTGGGGTACATCATTTTATAATTTTACGTCTACACATCGACACAACATTTGCATCAGGCGGAACTTGTTTTCAGTCGGAACATTTTGGCGCTTCGATGTAAGGTTTGTTTCGTGTGTTTGAGTGCCAGTGATGAGTTATGAACTGTATGAATAATCATGAACTTGGGACACACTAACGACACGTTGTACACGAAAATCGGAAACACATCTCAAAGTTTCAGATTTCGTAATGTTTCTCGAGCATCGTATTGTTTCTCTAGATAACGAAAATCTGAGATAAATCAAATTATCATGTAGATAATAAAAAAATCAATAAAATCAAATGAGGTAAGGACAAATTTTATTTTATTTTATTTTATCTTATTTTTGATAGTAAATTGCCAATTTAAGTTGCGCCGAGTAGTTTCTCAAGACATCGTGTTCGAAGTTTCGACGATCCTTTACGTCCGCTGTTAACGCGGTCCAGCCCGAAGTTTGCCATGATCGAATTTCCAAACATATCAAGTACGAATACGTAGCTATTCACGCATTAACTTCCGAAGTGGCTTTCGAGCATTGTTTATGACAGAATGAGAGGTAATATAATCGAATAAATATATCGAATAAATTGACACTACTATATGCTTTCTTTTCTATGATTTCTCATGTTTTCTTCTCCTTGTAAAAGAGAGTATATTGTTTCTTTTTCCACGAAAAGGAAAACGATCATTGTTTTGTTGGCCGAGTTTTAAGTTAACCGTGAGAGATATCAGTCGACAGAATTGTGGCTCTTGAAGAAGAAAAGTGAAAGTTTCTGTAGAACTTGTTCCATCTTTGTCTCTTAATCCTTTTAAGTCTAGTATTTGTTACAACTTCGTTTTGGAAAGTGCTACACGTAATATATTCCCTAGACATTATTGATGTTATGACGGTAATAAGATAAAGTAAACTATAATTTCAGAAGACTGTTAGTATTATTGTGAATACATTAATATGGAGTATAGGAAGTTTTATTTTTAAAAAGATATATTAAGTTTATTTTGAAAAGTTTACTGATAAAACACATGCGCAGAAATGCGGAAGATACACGTTCACGGTTGATTACTTTGTGCCGAATCTTTATAATAATCGCAAAGCTCACATTTTAAGTAATATTTGGTCTACGTAATCTCGAGTCACGAAGATGCTTTGGATCTAAACAAAGTAATTAACATCTTTGGAAAAAGAAGAGAAAGAAACAACGTATATATTTCTATAAACAATATATAATACTTAACCTAATGTACTTAAATTTCGAAAATTCTATTTGAAAGCAATAATTTATCTGAAAACAATAATCTATTAAGTTTCATTTTGCTTTAAATTAAAAAAAAACTGTTGAACTTCAAAACTTTATCTCACAGCGTACTTTTGTTATTTTTTTCAATTCGTGAAGTTTGTAGTGCAGAATTGAATCAATACAGAATTCAAGTTTCTGCATAGAGCTCGTTGCGAACAAGTAACTACCAATTCGCGATTGTTGGGTTCGATATACGTTACACGCGTCTCGTGTGCTGTTGCAATAATGTCTACAATCAAAGCTTTTTACTCCATGAGTTTTTCAATGCTGTACGATGTAGTTTTAAGCTTCCAATGTAAATACATTTGTAAATATTCTACGAGTTACAAAAGCGGTACCGTCAATCTCTCCTATCGTTACACACATATTTGGCTTCGTGTTAAACGTGGCACGGTTAATGACAAAGGGATCCGATTAAATTAGGTGAAACACAAGATTGTTGCACGCGCGCATCCGTGCGCCTAAATTCAAACAAACACGTTTCGCTTTTGACATACTATGTTTCTTTGTTAAAGTAATTACTATGTTTCTTTAAATTAATTTGTAATGTTGTAAAAACATCGCATCACGGTAATTTGCACAAAACATTCATATTATATTCTAAAGTCTCGTTAGAAGAGAACGAAAGAACGCAATGTGGAAATCTATTTGGTGCCGAAAAACGAAATCGGTTGACTTAAAGTCTTGCTTTTCAATTCCGATGGATTTTTGAATTTATGTAACCCTCCGTGAACGTAAAGCCTATTTAAATCGTCTCGGTCACAATAAATCCGCGCGAACCGACTGCGAAGTTTAAGCTCTTTCATAACTTCGTCCGGAAAGAGTTCGCCGACTCATCCGCTCATCTTACTCTATCTGCGATTTCATCTCTCGCGGAAGGGTGGTGCCGCTCCACATCTCTCGTTTTCACCTTCGTAGATCGCTCCACGTGCCACTTAGCGTCGTCGTAAAGAGACTTCTCGGCGAAGTCGATTGCTTCTTAGCGAAGTTCTAACGCTTTGCTTTTCGTGTCACACTAACGAAGCGTGGAGTGACAAGTGCGAGCGTAAACAGGGATCGGACTGGCTTGCAATTCGCACTCTTCTTTAATGAAACTCGTAAAATGTAGCCACACAATCCGCGCAACAAGGAGAGATGCAGAAAGATAGAAAGGAAGAGAGAGAGAGAGAGAGAGAGAGAGAGAGAGAGAGAGAGAGAAAGAGAGAGAGACAGGGAGAAGAGGTGTAAAGACTAATCTTCTGTTATAGCGTAACACTTTGAGAGATGTTAGAAAGTTTCTTACAGAATCCTGAGTAAGATGGCTGTATTTTTCTAACCTGATATACTTTTCTTCCCTCTGTATATAAACGACATGATGTGTATGATATGTATCGATATACATGTATCGATATAGATACATACGTGATATGTACGTGACACGATATCACCATTTGCGAAAGCGAGTCAACGTAGCGCTGTATATCTGTGTAAATATACATCTAATTGGAGAAGCATTTGCAATTGCGTCTGTATGTTTGAGTGCGCTTATATACGTGTGTGTGTGTGTGTGTGTGTGTGTGTGTGTGTGTGTGTGTGTGTGTGTGTATGCGTGCGTGTTCGCGTGCGTTTTTGTGTATGCAAGTGTGTGTATGTGTGAAGAGAAGGCGTGTGTGCGCGCGCGACTGTGTGCGGACTTGTGGAAATTGCGATAAAGTTTCTGATGATTCTCAATAAAATCCGAATTACAGGAACTTTTTGTTTGTGCAAAACGATCATAATGACATGTTGTTTTTTGAAAATGAAAGGAGTGTTGGACTGCTATATAATGTTAAAGAGGAATATATATATTATGTGACACGTAACGTGCGCACGTGTTATGCTGATGTGTGATATCGGATGCTGTTTTTTCCTATGGATTTCTTATTTATTATCACCAATGGTCTATACAGGGCATAGGTTTAAGAAAAGAATCTTTAATTTGCTGAGATTAAATTACGATAAAAGAGATACATAAAAGAAACGCTGTATGTACCGAAGGCAATACCTACACGTACTTAAGTATGCGAAAAAAAAAAAAAATACGCAAGACACATTCACACGCCACATGAACATACACACACAGAAAGAAAACACTTGTTAAAAGTAATAAAATTATAGTATAAATGAGAAATGATCTTGTCAAAATCTTTTTCCTTCTGATATATCCTACTTACAATATATCCCGAGTAACAGAGAAAAGTGCAGTTACATTTTTGTAACAGAATAAACGTTTTCTTTTTTTTTTATCTAATTTTGTGTTTCGTGCATGTACTCGACTTATAAATAAACGCACCTACTTTTCATTCCTATAGTACACATTGTTCATTAATAAATAATATATAAAACGTTGTGTGCTAATGAATTTTGACTTACTCATTGTTGCGATTCTGTACTTGAGAAAGCTGCACTTCGTAATCGCAAAAGTTTCAATTTGATTACAATAATGAAAAACGAAAGCTCGGTCAGATTCAATTTGCAATGAAATCGCTCATGCTATCTCCATAAAACGCACGAATGAAGTAATCTAACGTAAGCCGACGGTAGATTATTCACTCCACCGCGCGGAGAAATTCTAGCAGAAAGGAAAACGAGATAAACCTATATTATTCTCGCTAGACCGTAATTAAGTGTGAAACTTACGACGATTTCCAGTCAGTCAGTTTGCGACAAAAAGTGAATAAATGCGCGGATAAATTCTCACTAATCTAAATTACAAATTGTATAAACTTATGAGGCAACGATACACGACAATCGTCTTGCGTAATAGCTTGAAGATATTCGAGAATTTTTATTTATAAATCAACAAAATAAAATGTAATAACAAGATTTAAAAACGTTTCAGTGCTAAACACAGATTTAAAAATATAAATTGTTATAATCTCACTTGTGGTAAATGGGCGTATTATGGCCATACGGAAAAGATGGCCATAATAGATTGTAATTTCATCAATAATTGTTTAATAGTGCATTTGTGCAGTCATTCTTAAAGATAATCTGTATTTACAGTAGTTTATGTGCATACACT
>QVOB01022836.1:0-18366 GCA_014839585.1 Pseudomyrmex concolor
CCCCCGGTTTGTCCCCTCTCCTCTCCCCTTCACTACCCCTCGATCCACCCCCGACAGACAGGCCAACCAAACCGTTCGAGTGAACTGCTCTCTCCGGCTCCTACTCTGCACTGCTACGCGTACCCCCTTAAAAAGTTAAAATACTCTGTCCTCGCCTCCGTCTACCAACCCCCAGACTGCTCCGCCCCCTCGCCATCCCCAGCGCGCTGCACCCGATCGTCGTCAGTCCGCGGCTCCTTCGTCGTCGTTGCCGCGACCCTTCTAGATTTTATTATTACCATTTCTAGTAGACACCTTCTTTCGCTTTCTCCTCGTTCTTATCCGGCCCTCCGCCCGGCGTGTCTTTTTTGCGCGGAAAAAGGTGTACGGTACGAGGGAGGAGGGTAGGTACGAGGGAGCATCCTTAGCGAAGCTTCTTTGAATTTAATTCGCGTAGACGAAGCGCGGCACTGTGCGAGGGCGCCGCGCTTCCAAATTGTTTTAATGGGAAGATGCATTGTGCGCGCCGGTTTTCTTTTACTCTCTCTCGTCGTTCGTCGTCTAGTGATCGCACCACTCGCGAATCTCTCTGTCAAGATCTCTCGGACAGTAAAATAGATGTCTGACATTTAAATACGAAAGCGCCCATTAATTTGAAATTCATTCCTTTGATAGTCAGCTCCTCTCTTGTTTGACTCGCGCGCGAGTTCGGGCACACCGGCTCATTTCCTCGTCGTCATCATTTCGAGTCTCACCTCTCGTCTCGCGCAATGTGTCTATCGCGCCTATTGAATCGGTTCATCCATTCAGAAACTAGGAGAAACGTATGAAATAGTTCGTGTGGCTTTATATCTCGGAAATCCGGATAAATCTACGCAATAGACTTAAAACGCGACAGCTGGTTCTTACACATTTTCTTTTGAAACGTTTTACACTTGTGAGAAGATGATACTAAGCCAGCAGTTTTTCTAAACTGTTAATGGAATTCGTAAATTGACAAAAACACATTGCAATTTCAAAGGAGAGACGTAATAATCTCAATCAGGATTATAGTCAATCTTTCAGTGATATTAACAAAACATTGAGACAATTTAGGTCTGTCTGGACGCGCTTGATTAAGAAGATTCTAAATCTATCCCCGCTTTCTCATCCCAGTCGACCTTTCATCTTGAATACCTGTGGAGCTGCCTGTGTTCGAGCCCGTCGTCGTTGCACGACAACGATCAATCGTCACCCGATGAGCACGACCCTCGTTCCGCCAGCGTAACTGCGGACAATTTCATTGACAATTGCCACGCATCCAATCACGCGCGCAGACATAGCGTGCACCCGACTCATGTATATGTGCTACACGCGTATACATGCTTTTACATACATACATATACACACACTCGCACGTACATACGTCTGTCCGTGCATTCGCGCTCGTCCAGCGGCAATCGAATCGCCGCGGCGCGACGGCAGCCTCATCGGTATCATCGCCTCCCTCGGGAATCGGCACCCGTCGCTGAAATTTGCTTGCGAGTGTGCGTTCGACGGGGGAGAGAGAGAAGGAGGAGGGGAGTCACGATCAGGGTCAAGAGAGAAAGAAGAGAAGAAAGAGGAAAGAGAGAGCCCCCGGAGTTTCGCTGCGTGCAGCCGTGACGCGGACCGCGGCGTTGCATTCAAACGACGATAAGTCTCGGGGCTTTGAAGACACCGGTCAACAGGGATAAGAGGCGACGAGGAGGGGGGGTTCAACGACCCGTTGACAGCCAGACGGGCGGACGCGGACCAGACCAGTGCATCAGCCTGCTCGGGGCGGCGAAAAGGAGAAAGAAGGGGGACCACGAAAAAGAAAGAGCAAGAGAGAGAGAGAGAGAGAGAGAGAGAGGGAGAGGGAGAGAGAGAGAGAAGGAAAGCGCGGACAAAGACGGGCGCAGCGGGCAGCAGGGTTAAGAAAGCCGTAGAGAGAAGCAGTGTATCGCCGTTATTATCGCCATCGACTTTTATCGCCAGACGATAACTCCGGGCGCTCCTGACGCTTAGCTAGACTCTTCGGCGATGCTTTTTTTTTACTCGTTCTCGCGTTGCCCTCCGTTTCTTTGCCATCCTCCTTTTTTTCACGCTCTCCCGTTTTGCTCGTTCCCGATGTACTTTTTTATATCGCAATTGATTCCTTTGTTTCACAGCTGAAATTTCACTTTCCGTTGTTTATTACTTCTTTGTCTTTTTTTTCCAAAAAAGACTGTGACACCCTTCTTATTTCGAATAAAAGAAAGTGCAAGAAAGCACAACTTGAACGAACAGATAGGTTCAAGTGCAATTCGATTAAATTCATCCGAGTAGCAGGTGCCCTTTGACAGCAAGCTGTTCTCGCAGATTCTCACACAGAGACAACGACGATGTCAGAACGCGTGTGTATGTATGTATGCGCGAGAGCTCTTAGGTCTTCTGCTTGTTAGACGAACGCAAGGGTGATACCGCACTAAGAGAGATTGAAATCAGGATTTCAGATAACTCAGATTTCAAGGCTGTGCAAGATTGTGATCCGATTTTACGTGGCGTTCAGTTAAACGCTAATCGTGATGAATTAAATTGCTTATCTTGTACACTTTAATATAACAGATTTTATTTGCATGAATAAAAAAAATTAATGGTTTTATTTATACTGTAATATTTCCATACAAGTTAAATATTTCAATTGCGACTGTCTCGTGTGCACACACGCGTCTCTTTTATCGTATGTAATTTCAAAAGAATTATCGCTTAATTCGGTGGCGCGACTTTTTTTTATATGTTTGTTCGCGGAGTTCGCGCGTGCATGCACGTATCTCCTCGTATGTACATATGTATATCTATATATCTTTTATACGCGAAAAACAACAAACTCTCTATCTTTCTGCTCTTTGTCATCCGTTAGCGCGATTTTCACGCGATTGTTAACGGCCGCCGACGAATAAAGACGCGATGCGTGGAAGATAAAAGACCTTTTTCGCGAGATATCGGATCTCGGGGGTTCGATTATCGATAATCCAATTTGCGCACGATGTTTCGCGAGTACGTGCGTATACACACGTACACATGTACGGGCGCATATACGCATCGTTGAAACATACTTTTCAACGATCGTATCCGCTTTTCTCTTTCTCTCTCTGTCCTTCTCTTTCTCGACCAGACCAGATGCATCCCGTCGATGCGGAGTCGTCCAATTATCTGAAATGATGCGTATCGTTATGATCAAAGCTCCAATAAGGAAGAAAAGAGGCATCCCTAGCCATCCCGTGGCTCTTACAAATACCGCGAACTCTACGATGCAGTGCCGTCACGTATAACTTACGATAGTCGCATGGTATATAGACGGGTATATCAATTTTTCCCAATGTCGACACGATGTTTAACTTTTTATCTACGCATCGAGTAATGCGAAAACATTTATTCAAAAAGTTGTGAAACAAACGAGTGGAAAAAAAATAATTGATCAGATTTAATATAACGCGCGTTTGTATCAATCTCGGAGCACGCGTATTATATCACACACACATTATTTATTTATAGAGTTATATTGATAATCTAAATTAACTAAACTGTATTAATTAGATCCGGTGGCTTTTCGAATTAATTGTAAAATTAGTAGTAAGCGGAGGTGTGGTTTGGTTTATTAATATTTAAAATTATTTAATATATATTATGATAATCTCTCGTAATACTTGTTCTTTTTTTTTTTTTTTTTTTTTTACACGCGTAGAGAGATATTTTTTTTCGAGAGATAAAATAACGGCATTTGATTTCGCTCATCTTTTGCGCGACACATGAATTCATAAAATTAATTTATTCCATGTCATGAAGCATATGCTACACCATAGTGGAGATATATGTAATATTTGATACCGCATTTCTATCAGCATGGTATATAATTATATATTAATATAGCATAATTTATTATTATGTAATTTGTACACACTCGTTGTACAACGTAATGTACATACCTGACAACATAATGTATATACACACACACACAATTTCCATTTAATTACAGATAATTACATCAGATGTGACGGCGCATTTATATAATATTATCGCGGTAACACAGATGAACGGCGGCTGTGCCGACGTGTAAAATTGGTTTAACGCGGGCGAAGAATTTCCCGAGCTTTTAAGAGCGACTTCTCTTTTTTTCCTTTTTTTTTTTGTAACAATCGATTGTCTCGTTAACCCTAAACCGACGATTAACGTGCAAGTTCGCGTTATAACATCGAAGCTCAGAACGCTTTGTCATGGCGAGTCTGGCAATATGCCTTCGTTTTTCCCCCTTTTTTTCTCGCAACTGACAATTCGCGTATTTCTCTTTCTCTTTCTCTCTCGCATTTCATCTCTCACGCATTGTCAGTTTAGCACACAAGGCTCGTCCACGCATGAGGAATGCGGCGATATGACGCCATTCGCTGTGCGTGACGTTTACGATCGGTGTCTTGAAAAGAGTAGCCACGTACATCGGTCGTAAAAATTCAATTTGCTTGCAGAGAGGAGACCCTACGCCTCCGCTCCCTTTTGTGCGCTCTCCTCCCCATCTTCCCCCGGCGCGTCCCATGTTTGATGAAATAATAACGTTAACGCTTAAACAGGCGTGCGAGTCACACCCGTGGCGCATAGCGCGAACAAAACGCAACAATGGCACTCGCACGTTCGATTGTTCCTCGTTGTCTGCATTGAAACGATTACACGTGGATTTCCATAAGAGCAAAAGCGTTCGCATTCATAAATACGGATTGTCACCTATACGAAGAGCGCTCGCCTGCTCGCAGCGTGTGTGTCGTCTCCGCGAGAAATAAATGCGGTTTTTCGCGCTCAGACATCGCGCGCGCGCACGCGACAACGTTATGCAAATCCGCGGAAATCAAATCGTCACCTCGAACGAGGCGGCGCGCAGAAAGAATTCCAAGCGTGAACAGGATTGACTGTGTCATCCTAGGCGACTAACGTGTTTTAGGATGCGAGAAGCATAAATCCCGGACACGAGCGTTATATCCCGCGCGCGCATCTAGCCGCACGGCGCGCCTCCCTTCTCGTATAGATCGCTTTTGCCATTACGGGACACCATCGCCCCCGCGCCGACAAAAATAAACTCGTCCTGACAAAGACAGATCGCTTCGCTCATCCGCGAGAAACTATCCCCGCGTGTGCGAATGTTCACGTCGCGTCGTCTTCTTCGCGCGATCGATAGATCCGGAGGAGAAACATTCGCTACCGGAAACCCCCGTGGAGCGAAACTGCGATTGTGCACCGAGGGGAGGGATACCCGGAATGCACTGTTCCGATTTCTTTGGTCTTCTCGTTACATACGCCGTCGGTGCGCGTGTCCGTCCATCCGTCTATCTGTCTATCTGTCTGTCTGTCTGCTTGTCTGCCTGCCTGCCTGCCTGCCTGCCTGCCTGTTGTCTGCCTCGACGTACTTCGGACGAGTGCATCGCCGTCTCTGGCCCCGGCCAGAAGGGTCTTTGACCGATTATCACTTGGTCTTTATGGTCTTTGAGGTTCTTTTAAACCACCTCGCCGCTTCTCTGCTCCGTGTCCGTGTCTCCCTCTCTCCTCCTCCTCCTCCTCCACCCTCGCCGCCGCCACTGGCGCCGACACGGCGAACACGAGGACCGAAGAGAAGAAAATCGACGAGACGAGGAAAGGTGCGAACGAGCGACGAAGACAGCCCAAGCCAGGGGTAAACAACATCGTGCATGTATACTCACGGGGTATACCTTTGCACATTGCGAAAGCTTAATGCATCGCGCGGCGGTCGCGCGCGATCGTTTTGCCGTCTCCTCGAGTTTTCGGCATGACGGCGATGAATGTGAATTAAACTGCGAGTAGGTACTAAGAAAATTTATATTATAAGACTGTAAGAGATTCTACGAAAAAAAAATAATACATAAGAGAGACACACGTCGTCAAATGCATTTGCGCATCTTTCATTGATGCGATTGCATATTTCTACGCAACGCGTGAACCTTGTCGGTCACACACAGCGGCGTATGTGTATATATTCCCATCTTTTCTAATAATATTTGACATTCCGTTTGCACGGTGTGCAAACACAGCCACACAAACGGACGTGGACAACATGTAAGTTGCATACAATAAATAACGAAGAGACTCTTGGAACAAAAGAGAAATAAAATGTACGCGATATATCGTCGTCGAATTGTACATACTCTCTTTCTCCAGAGTACTTCTGCATTCCTACGTTAGACGTCACGAATTCATTAAGTAGCGAATTATTGAGGCCGATCGTTCGATTAAACTCGACTCTGACGTCTTTGTCACTAAATAAAGAACGGATCGGGGTGTCGTGACACCGATACTATAATTTCGTGAAGAACAAAAGGCAAAGATGGAGAGAGAGGAGAGAGAGAGGGAGAGAAAGAGAGAGAGAGAAAGAGAGAGAGAGAGAGAGAGAGAAATCACTGTCGCGTAGAAAATACGTGAGCACGTATCGTCGCGCAATATCTTTTCCACGATTAACTCGTACTCCCAACATTCTCCCTCCCCCATTAATTATTTTTGCTGACCCGAAGCATTGATATATCTCAGTATGTCTACTCTTTCTTCTCGCTCCAAAGCGACAATCGACAGATTTAATTTGATCAATGCCAGTCGGGATATTCTACTTCATCCGACAAGTTGTATATACATATACACACACACACCTTTTATTTTTAAAGTATAATATTTTGGATACATTCAAAACCGCTCGCTTTGCGAATAACAATGATAATGCAGATCGGTTTCGAGCAAAATAGATAGATATTATTCAAGAATATATTACGTTAAAATTTAATACAATAAAGATGCGTTTCGTATTTTTACTTGAAACTTCAGTCGCGAAAATTATAAAACCAAAAGATAAAACAATAAAAATACAATCAAAGTAAAAAGACATAAATGTGAAACACAGAAAAAATCTTTATTAATGTATGACTATATTTTGATACTGGAAGCATCACACATTTTATTAAGGATTTTTTTCTGTGTTTCACATTTATATCTCTTTAATTGTATTTTTATTGTTTTATCTTTTGTAATTTTCGCGACTGAAAAAGTCTCAAGTAACAGTACGAAAAAAACGTTTCGTATCTTTATTGTATTAAATTTTAACGTAATATATTCTTGAATAATATTTACCTTGAATAATATTATACCATCTATTTTGCTCGAAACCGACCTGTTATTATTATGATATTTCGGAATTCTTGCTCACAAATACACGTGTACGGATTTAAAATTTTCTTTTATTTCTTCTGAGCAAGAGTTAAAACTTGAAAACTAAGTATGCGGGAACAGAGTTTATTCTCGAAGATGTGAAATTGTCATTCTCGCGATGTAGTATATAATCGATGGTTTCTCGATCGGATAATCCAAACGCTATCGAACTTCACTTAAAGTGAGATCTACATAGCGAATCGGACCCTCGAACTAAACTCAATGTTTCACTGCCAGTATTGCTCTCGCTGATGGGAATCTATGAGACAAGTCGTGTAACACACCAAAATGCTCACGACGAACTTCGAGACTCGGAGATTTCGGATTGGTTAATTTGGATCCTACTGAGAAGAGCTTTGACAACCCTCTGTGTACAGAGGCATTGCGAACTTAACAGAAGATACGGGAATATGCGGTGGAGCATGTATGTAGCTTGAAACCGCGAGAGAAAAGACGACAGATGTATTGCATGGCCGCGTCGGCGCTGCGTGGCACAACGATGCATGCCCATCGGGACGAAAAGGGACGGAAAGCGACGAGCTCCGCCGAGACGAGGCGAGACGCGACGAGGAAAGACGACGAGGGCCGACGAGGGTCGCGCAACGCGGCGCTGCACGCAGTGCCATCCGATAGGCAGCACCGCTTGGTGGATTCTCCGTGGATTTTCGTCTCGCTCCGGCTCCGAGCAACTCTATTCTGCGCTCCTTTTCAAGCTCCGCGACGCTCGAACCGACCTTCTTTTTCCCTTTCTGATCCTTCTTTCTTCAAATTTCTCGCACATTCTGTGTCTCTTCCTTTCTGTTTTTCTCTTTATCTGTCTCTCGATTTTAACGCGGCTGTGTATCGGCGTGGCGCGGCCGCAGCAAGCCGCGACGACGACGCAGGGAGAAATCGTCGCGGGTGTAAAACGCGGGACGCGTGCAAGCGAACGCCTCGGCCCGCGTGTGTCGCGCGCGCAGCAGCCCTTGTACGTGTGTGGGCGCCCGGCGCGCCGCTCGCTTGCATTCTGCGAGCGTGTACGTCGTCGTGCAACCGAGAAGAGAGGAAGCGCTCCCTTCCCCCGACCTGGACACGCTGCAGTCTGTATGGTGCGTGTGTTTACCTTTTTCTTCCTCTGCTCTGCGTATATCTGCTTCTATGTATTTGTTTATCCCGACCGCTGTCTGATACTCGCTCGTCGTGCGTTTCTCTCTGTCTCTGTACTTGCATCTGTCTCTGTCGTGTGCACGCTTCGTTCTTTCTCTTTCTTCTTCTCTATTTCTTTCTCTCTGTCTCTGTTTTTCAGCCTCTCACTTCAGCACTCTGTCCCCATTTGTTCTCGTTCGTTGATCTTACTCTCTCGTGTAATCGTAATGTTTGTGTCCGCGATCGACGGACGCTCACGACAATGTGGCGTTGGGTGAATCGACGAGACTCCGGTTCTCTGTCCGGTGCTGCGAAATTCCGTATCGCGTTTACTTTTTAACGTTTATGCAAAAGGCGCTCCGTTCTGAGAACGGAGACGCAGCATGGCCGCCTAGCATGAAACGAATCGGAGTCTCTCGCCGGTGTCCACGTCACACCGACAGCATATTCGCCGTCTTGCTCACATTCTCGCCCTGCATCCCTCGTTCATGTATTTCCGTGTATGTCTTTCGAATTGCGCGTCTCTCTCTCTCTCTCTTTACCGATTTACAATGTCTTTAACATTTTCTCTATCTCTCTGTTTGTCTCTCTTTCTCTCTCTTTCTCTTTCTCTCCCTTCTCTCTAACACACACACTTGTACATTGTCTGTGACTCTTCTTGCGTCGCTACGAGTTTTCGCTCTCGTCCACACGCATTGGCCTCGTTCGTTTTTTACACTACATCTTTGTTTCGCAAATATACTTTGTTTCTTTCTTTTCTTATCTTCTCTCTCCTTCATTTCTCATTCGTTCTCCCTTCACAGTGCTTTTTCGTCTTTCTTCTTCTCCGTCTTTCTCTCTCTCTCTCTCTCTCTCTCTCTCTCTCTCTTTCTCACCTCTTTGCATCTCTTCTCCAAGCGCTCGAGTCTTTCCCTCCTTCTCTCTTTACCCTTTCTCGTTCTCTCCGTCTGTATTGCTCGCCGAAGCACAAATAGTCTCTCTTTCTCTCTTCGTTCCGCGGGAAGATCTCCTCTCGCTTCATCTCCCTCCTAGCAGCTTTTTCTTCCCCTCCTGGTTTCTACATTAGTCTCTCGTTCGTGTCCCCTGATCGTGTGTTTCATTCGAAAATAGAACGTCAGCGCGCGTGCCACGCACGCATTTTTGCCGCGAAAACAGTGAATTCTCGTTCGAGGGCTCGCGCGTGCGCAGCAACTACCCTGTACTTGTGTTTTAGTTCGCATTTAGCAAGAATTAGCGATTGTCTCATAATGATTTTGTATGCGTGCACTTTTGCTACGCACTTCTCTACCTAAAACTTTTACACACACACGCACATTCTTTCTCTTTCTCCCTCCGTCTTGGCCGTGTCATCACAGTGCTAAGAACATCGCATTTTAATCTCACAAAAATTGTTATACCCTTTTGTAAGCTATCCTATAACCTGCACAGTCTATGAGAATATTTTTAATAAACATCGTTATAGATAATAACGCACAGTATGACAAAATTGTAGAACACAGTCATTTTTGAAAACATTTACCTGACACAGATTTAAATCTTCGATAATCTTTTATACACACACACATACTTAGATAAAGATAAATATAACAATAAATTTGGAAACTTGAAAAAAAAGTTGTTGATCTAACAAAAATAAATCGGTGCGCAAAAGAAGCAAATTAATTTCATCGCAATTAATATGATTAAGTGACGTTTAATTGAAAACAATCTTCATAATAAATTATTCAAAGATAAATTCAATTCCATGTATGAAAAAATTCAATCGGACAAAATAATTCATTATATTTTTTAGACATTCGTTTTCATTAATCATAATGGAAGGTGCATCGTAAAAAAAAAAATAAAGAAACAAAAAAAGCAGCAGCAGTTATATCGTTATATTTAATATCCATTAATTGTTAATAAAATAATTATCTGAGATCTGTTGTATTATGTATCCTCGTTGTTGATTCACGCGAATTACATTTGCGGGCTTATTCTGTTCGCGATCAGTCGCAAGTTAAAGTAACTCACATCTGTGTACATAACCACCGATCGAAATTAAATTATTTAATTATCCACACGGCGCGCAGCGATATAACGCTTCACGTAACACAAAGGTGAACGCCTGTCCTCCCGTCGAGGAGAAGCGCGTGGCAGACGCGCGACGATATTTTGGCGGGAGAGTTGTAAAAATAGTGCCTCCGCGCAGTTTCCTTCCTTCGGCTACGGAACTATAATTAGCAGGTATTCCGCGTTTTACGTACGAGGGGATACACGTATTCTCGTGCGCTCGCGCGCCGTATGCCTCGCGTGATCTCACAGTGGGATAAGATCAATCGGCCGCGTGCCACAACGCGTGTACGCGCCGCGCGAGATGCCGCCAAACAGCTCCCAATCGTTATCAACGAGCGTACACGGATCTCGCATTAGACGATTGTGTGCTCCAACTGAAAACGGACTCGTCTACTGTCCCGTCTTTCCTGAGATCCCTAACACACACACACACACACATACACATATATATATGCGATCCTCCAGATCCGCTAGAAATTCGTTACTCGCGCGATACAGGGCGTCCAAAATTGTCCAATGCTTTTTTGCTATAGCAATTTATTCAAGTTTCTTTTATCTTATTGTGTTTAAAAAAACACTATCTTTAAAAGTTTAATTAATTGATTGAAAAAGAGGTTGAAAGTAAATAATATTTTTTAATGTATTATATCGTAATATATTACTTCTCTTTCATAAATGCATTGTTTTAATTTAAAAAACCTTTCTCTCCGAAACTGTTATTACACAATAAGAAAACGTTTACGTTTCATCTCGTATTTTTTTCTATATTATTAACATTCATGCATCGTTCGTTTCTTGTTTTGCCGCTTAGTAGCATAATTTAACCCGATGATTTCTGAATACAAAGGAAGTGACACGGCATGTCACATACGTGCCCAATTTGTTTCGATCTTTACGAACGCGTGACACGACAACGACCAGCAATGATTACGACATTAATGATGATTATACGACCCGGCCGGCGACATCGTCGTCCAGACGCAGCCGATCGGGCACAACAATGTTCGCGCGACGCGTGCTCATAAAAATAGCATTTTCGCGGTTTCTCCCTCCTTACGTCTATACTTAGCCGCGGGCACCGGTGTCTCTCTCTCGACGTAGTAAACAAATTTCAGGAGGGTCGACCCTCGTGTAACGAGAAGCGCCGCCCGTATATTCCTCACTCACTTGCCCGTTTATTTTTTCAGCGCGTATCTTAAATATTTTTAGAGGCAGCGCAGCGAATTTCTCACCGCGTTCAAGAAAATATTCAACAAATAATTATGTCGTAACGCATATATTATCGAGCACATCTTTTTAAATTTTTTATATTTTTTTCATTTCAATACGAAAGATCATTAAAAACTTGATTAAGCGCCAGAATGTGTATCTTATTTTAAAGCAATTATAAATATATTTTCTTCCAATGTGACAATAGTTTTGAAAGATTTCGAAACTGCGAGACAGATTAAAGCAGTGAGTGATCGCAAGTAAAAGACTAAAGTCGTCTTTGTAAGCGTAAATTTTTGATTGGTTTTCAGTAACTTTTAAACAAAGTTCACTTTAACAATTTATTTTTGAGATATCTAACAAGAGTACATTCATATACATACCATATACAGTTCCTCAATCTTCATATCACTCATCTTCTTTTATAATTTCCTCCGCTACACTTTTAGATCAGTCACTCCCATCTAGACACTTGTATTTCTGTATTTCTTTGCTCCACGCAGATGAGCTTGCCATATGTCACCTTTATTATGCCTAGAAATTAGTTATTCAAGCTATTTTGCCGGTAAGGAGAACAAATATAAGCGTGTATATAAGTGTGTGAAATGTAGAGCTTGCGATCGATTCTTTTCGCAATTCCAAAATCGGAGCGCTGATTAATGAATGGGATGTCAAAAATATGTGTATGTGTGCATATACATATGTATATGTGTGTGTGTGTGTGTGTGTGTGTGTGAATAACCTACTTGCCAAGAAGCAATTTCGCGAACCTTCGAGTTTGTTAATGCCATAACAATATAACGACACATATTTTATGCGCTAACGTACAGGAAGTATGAATTCGAATCAATATCAATCGATAAATTATTATTGTAGAAAACTCTCTGCTCAATAGAAATTATCGAACCAATATTAATATAACGGACGAAAGTATAACTTTTATATTGTTATACATAATATATTATATTATAGGAATTATAGCTTATATATATTATATATGAACGGTTTGTTAAATTTCTTATAAGCGAACTGTCCTGAATAAGAGAATATATATCAAACAATTTTTTTTTACCTTTAATAACTTTGTACACGCATAACCGTGTGTTAATGACACTTTTGTCGCAAGATACGTCGAATTCTCTGGTGAACAAAGTAGAAATACGTGCTTCGATATTCACGTTGCGAAGACACATATGTATGTCTATTACATCTGCACTTGTGCTCGTTATTGGACTGTTTAACCCTTCTATTCCCGACGGGATAATAGCGTCCCGTGAATAATTGGCGGCAAATGGTGAACTTAGTATTGATCACAATTTCTCGTTAACTAATTGAGTGTTAACTGAGCCGAAATGTTCGTATAATGTTATAAATCATTTCTTTGCACGCAACGTTACTCCCCGTCATATTGTAGCAATTATTTCGCAAGTAAAACTTTATATTAAGATACAATAAATTATCAGTTAGACGAGAAGTTTTATATCGAGATATCGGAATGAATTACTCGGAGGAAAGTTGAAATAAAACATCACGTGTATCAAATTTAGATAAAAGAGTTCGATATTCGAATTATGCTGAGACGCGAAATCTGACTGTTTCAGAATGCATCGTAGTTCTTCGAACGTTATCTGGGAACGACGTCGTTGAAGAGTGAGGACGCGGAAAACGTGAAGCGAGAGCAGATGATGTCGCGCGACATAGCCGTGCAACGTCGACGCGTCGAACATCGTCGGGACGCGAATCGTGGCACCGGCTATTCTCGGGGCGCGCGATGATGGCGGAATGCGCGCGGATGGAATGTACAATATTGTCAGGCCCGTCAATCGAGCACATGGTGGAGTCGATCGCCCATTGCGGCGGCAACATCGAGCGCAGCAGCACAGGGGCAGCACGTATCTGGGACGCGCAACGGGATAATAAATGCCAAAACGGCACAACGTCGGTACAAGCCGAGGTAGACCAATTGTCGCGACGCGGAACACAATCGTCGAATGCGGCCAGGTGCTCGAGGAAAACTGCTGGTCCGTGTGGTTGCGTGTAGATCGCGAAGACGAGAAAGAAGGGGAGGAGGAGGAAAAGAAAGAAAGGAAGAACAACAACATAACTCATCGTCGCGAGTGGATCGTGGACAGCCGGACTGAACGGCCGCCTCGCGAATTCTTATCGCGCGGCAGCGGGTAGTGGGTGTCACCACGGGGGCGGGGGTGGGTTTGCCCCTGCTTCTTCTCGTTGTTACTCTCCTCGACGATTTCACGCGCGTGACGACGGCCGCACCGGTGGTATCGCAACCGCTGGACGTCCATCCAGCCGACGTTACCGCATACGTTCTGTCGCCTCGATTATCTGATCATCCGTTTGCATCTCGCCTATCTCGGAGGTTGATCAAACGCGTATCCAGCCCAAACGTGCTTGGCGCCGAAAGTCGCGCGAATCGGAGAACTCTGGATTATCTTACGCTGACGACGCGTTTTTTGCCTTCGTCCGCGCCGTCGTTGTCGTTGACGTCGCCGCTGTCACTAACGTCGCCGCCATCGTCGTCGCCGTCGTCGGCATCTGCGTCGTTATCGAGAACGTCACTCTTGACACCACTGAATGCCGCCGTCGTCAGACATCAAGTCTTCTCCGCGCGTGACAAGGAGAACGAAGAGATCGCTCCGCAACGAGAAAGAGCTAAACGAGTATCGATCGACGAGAACAGATCGAAATTGAAGGATCAAGTCTCCCTGAATGGTATTCCCCGGCCGAAAACATGGCAACGCATACATAACGATCACTCTCTGCAGCCTTTAGAGATAGAGACTGCGTCATTTGTTGACGATAAAATTCTCTCTTTAGTCGAGAACAATCCGAAGTTTATATCTGACCTGTTAGGTCGCACCTTACAGTTCAAAAAATCAGAACTGTATCCGGAAAACTTTCAGCAGGACGTCCTATTTCGCGAGAGCGATTTGAAGACAACGACGACGGCGACAACGACGGGAACGATCGCGCGGAACTTCGCGTACGACGATACGATCCTGCGAGTCGTAACGAGCACCGTGCCCGAAGAAAATGACGTGGGGAAAGTGACCGAGGACGAGGCGGAAGGTAACACGAGCGTGAGAAGATCGGTGCTCGAGGACGAGGATAATGGTGCGGTCGTAGTTGGTGGTGGTAGTGTCATCGAATGGACTACGACGACAGTCACCGAGCCGATGTCATCGTCGCGGTCGGCGTTCTCCGGAGACGATGTGCAGGTGGCCGAGCGTGTAAGGGTGCGCGCGAGTTCCGAAAGAAGTGCACCAAGAAACGAGGAGGACGACGAGGAGGTCAAGGTCACCGTCGCCCACGACGATGAAGACTTGACGACAACGTCGACTACGCAGCGTCCACCGCTGACTCAAAACACCTCTATGGAAGCATGTGAGTGCAAACAAAACCCAGATCTAAATTATCTCCGTTTAATAATGAAACTCTACACACTTCTGTGAAACTAAATATTTGAAATGTTTAAAGAAAAAAATGTTTAAAGAAAAAAATTCCTTTTTTTTTCAACAAATGTAAAGTAATGTTTTAGAAAAGCAGAATACTTCTTCGAAATTTTTATTCAAATGTTTATTATACTCACTCACAGAAGTTTCGTAGAGCGAAAAGACAAAAATATTTGATATAGAAAAAAAAAATCTTAAATATCGTGAAGATTTATATTCTATGCAAAATAATCTTTTTTTTTTGCTTCTTATATTTATATTTACGTGAGATACTCGCGCGCGATTCCTCGTCACACGCCACTTCGCCGAAGTTCCTTTGGATTACTAGCTTACAGACACGAATAACGCTATGCTCGTTTTGCCATACCATTGTCGGGGCCTCGTGTTTACAGGAACCGCAGGATCCTCGGTCAGAGTTATTTTTAACTATTCTAACCGTGCGGCATGGCTACCACCACCTTCCCCATTACCTCCCTCCTACTTTTTTTTTCTACGTCGTATCCTTTCGTGCCCACGCCACTTTTCGTCTACGACCAGAAATCGGAGTACGGCTCACGTTCCCTTCTTCGGTCAAATTGAAAAAAAACGAGTGGCAGTTTCTTCGAAGAAAGACTGATCGGCTTCTCTTTTTCCCTTCTCGATGCCTCACTTATTGGCTTTTTTTTTTTTTTAATCTCCTCGTTTTCGCAAAATATTTCTCTTGTACACATGTGTCTGAAAAGTGATGGATTTTCTGGTCGGCTTTGTGCTCACATGACGTCCCAATTACGCATTTACGCGTGTTTTTTTCTTTCTTTTTTCTCTCTCGAGTCTGAGACGTACTTTATAAATAAAAACCAATTAGTTTTTTTTTTTTTATCTGATCAACTTTTTTTTCGTCTGTATTTTTAGTTGGTTTTTTGTGCGTCATCTTTTGATAATAATAAATGCGTCTTTTATCAAATAAAGGACGAGAAACCTTTTCCCACGGAGTTAATCTGTTCGGCGTGTACGCACGATGAATTCGTCATGAGCCATCGTTGGTCAGACTATAAAGATTAGTGTGCCAATAAGGGAGAGCCGACACACGGGACCGCGTCTCGCCACGGCTCGCGCGTATCTCGTGTGTTTTTGATTACGTCTGGCTACGTACGAAGGAATCGTGACTTCGCGTACAAATCAGCCGATTAGTCCTTTCGTGCACCGGCCGAACATATACTCAGACTCTTTTGCTTTCCCCGCCCGTTTACCCCTTTTATATCCTATCACGCCTTGTCGCACGTGCGAATTATGCAGCGGTCACAATGCCAGCCGACTACATAGGTAGTATCGTCGTGCAACGACGAATGGGGGACGATTGAATCCTCGTCATCGACATCGAATGCGTTGATAAGCTTGACTTTCGACTCACGTACGAGGGAAGAACGCGTGTAGTCTGTATTTCTTAAAAATTTACGATCGCTCTCTCCGTGTTCCCTTCGTAGAAAATTTTCGGCATGATGATTTTTCGTCACTACGAAAGCTGAGATCAGCAATCAAAAATCTTAACTTCTACGAATATTTCAAGTCGGTAACTTTAATAAAATGACAATCATCTCGGTCGCAATTTGAATATCTCTCTTTTTACTCTCTGCTTTTTATCATATTTTAGTAATATATAATTACGAGAGACGTGTCATAAGAGTAATAATCATTACAAAAGATAATTGTATTTGATGTAATCGCGTCCGTAAAATATATCACGAAAAATGCAAAATTTAGTATAATCAATTTAAGTACTTTTGCCTGATTAAAAAAACACCGTGTTCGTTAATAAATTTTTATTCGCTGTTTAATCGTCGTCAGTTTAATCGCGCGCCGTTCGTACATTTGTAACATTACTTAACGCGTTTATTTCCGTACTCCTGCAAGAGAAACGCGCGGAGAGTTGTCCTTCTCTCTTTTACGATCTAATTCGTGATCTGGACAGATCCCAACGATGAGTTCTCGTGACTGCACGCGATACCCAGTATACCCCGGTATAAGAGAAATGATTATATGGCCTGAGTAATCGGTCAGGCATCTCAAAACTTGCGATTTATTTTCGTATCCTAGAAAAGAACCTGACGCACCAGTGATACACTGGCGAAAGGCAAATAGAATTTATACAATTAAATATGCTCGTGAGAAACGGAATATTAGGACAGATGCGAGCCAAAACACAAGATGTACGTATGTGTTTTTTATTGAATGTCTATATTGATTTTATATTCAATAAAAAAATACACGTACATCTTGAGTTTTCGTTCGCATCTGCCCTAATACTCTGTTTCATAATTTATACATATGTATCGAATGTATCTCGTTCACAAAAAGATGAAGAGAACAATCTTAAGTAATACTTTCTCAAACCGACAATACTTTCTTCGTGATTCGTTGAAAAGAAATAAAATCTTGTGTGTTTGTGTGTGTATCGCCATATGGCTACCCCGCGTGAGAACCTTTTTATGAAAGAGAATTCGGGCATTATATAGGTATCTTTTTTTCAAAGTAAAGGTACGGGGAAGATAAAAAATTTAACCGAATGATCGGGCGATTTCTATCGGTTCTTAGCTGTGTCACGTTCGTGTTACGACGTATATTTTCGGGATTCGAGGCCGGTACGATGCGCGAAGGGTGGCAACGGCAGCCGGTAGGTTACCCGCAGGACGAAGGGCCGAGGGAATCACCGCGGACGAAGAGCAAAAGGGCTTCGTCGCTATGGAAACCTTGGCACACGGCTCTCCGACTGCTGTGGGGTGCCTCAAGTTTTTTATGGCCCGAACGATCGGAGGGTCGAGACTCTAAAAATCGTTACACAGACCTAGATACTCGCCTCTTCGCCCGCCGACACCCGGCGACCGCCTCTCTGTGTAACACTCGCCACCCCTTCCGGTCACGGACCTTACGCAACGTTTCCGCGCGCGTTGTTTCGCTAATTGCTATCGCACGGAGGTTTTAACGTGTTCTGATTTTGTTTTTTTCTGTTTTTTTGTTTTTAGTTTTATGTTGTTGAAAAGAGTTTGTTTGCTTTTTAATTGCCACGTTAACTGTTTAATCGAGAATATCTAAATATCGTTCAATCTTGAAGGTAAAATTGAATGAAAATATCCTAAATGATGAGTTTTCAATAATTACTACGTCATGTTTTTACCATATGTCTCGCAAACATTCTGTTTAAAAGTTTACTTTTTTATCGCATATTTATTTTGACTCTAAGAATAATCTGCAGAAATTTTATCGTATTTTTATTTTTGCGAATCAGATTAATTTAAGAAAGATATATATATATATATAT
>QVOB01022837.1:0-15768 GCA_014839585.1 Pseudomyrmex concolor
CTTTCCGAAGAGGTTTAACATTCTCGTGGTTCGTATCTTCGCTAAAAATACTCCGATTTAGCAAAAATTAAAACTAAATAATGAAAATATAAGGTAATTCGGATTGATTGCTTCCAGTCATCTTTCTAGTAGTAAATAACAACTTGATTGGTGCATTGTATAAAGCCGCCATTATGCGCAATGTTTGTCTTTTTACATCATGGTGCGCACGAGTTTGCAGATGCTTGCGGTAACGTTAGTTGGTCATTTCTTTTTTTTTCTATTTATCTGTACTTTCTCTTTCTAGCTCTTGTTGTTGCACATATAAAAATAGAATTACAAGTATGTTATTGTTGGTTATTGTACGTATAAATTATTAATATATATATGTGTGGTGAGTGTGTGTATACTACGGTTTCAGTGCAAAGAAAAAGAACCACATTTATTGATGCGTTATCAGTGATATTACATTTTGCAAAGAATTTGGTACATATTAATAATAATAAATTGTTGTGCGCCTTATAGATTAGCAGAAACACATTTTCTCAGCAATGATTCTCCTGCGTTTGTCTCAACAAAAACACATTACTGGCGAGGCCTGACACATGTACTTCGTACACATGGGGTTATACCTATCGCCTGGATGGAAAATGATCCGGAGTGGCATGTCCTGCAAGATTGTTATGGTATTCGCAGTGATACTCGAAATCTCGGCTACCAAACATTGGTACGTCACGGAGCATGGAAAGATTCAACCACAGGTATTATAGTTTTGTTTCTGAGTTCTAGTATGTCAGATTTGAGATTTTGTGTTTTTGAGAAAGCAACTGTTTTATATACATTGATTCGTTAAGAATTGTTTTACATGTTGGCATCTGATCATGTATTTTTTCATGTTTCAGCATGACAGTGTTTTTGACATGCGCAGACCTTACGATCTTCTGGCCTTTCTGGAACAAGAGAAATGCCAGGAAACAGCCAATGCAATATATAAGAAGATTACAAGGAAAGAGGTGTCGATTGACAATCAGTTTGTAGGCTTGGGTATGGCTGATGTGGAAAGTTCAAATTCTGAATGCTTTTTATGGGAAAAATCATTGACTGATATTGATGTTCATGCGAGTATAATGATGGATTATAGATTCAGAGATGGAATAAAGTAAGCATTAGATTGATAGCATCTTATTGTAATAAGAAAAACTTGAAGAAATAATTTAGTAAATGTTAAATACACAAATTATTTTGTTGCAGTCAAAATGATTACATGCTGTACAATGTTGCAGCCAACAGTAAACAAATGGATCCGGATTGTCAGAAGACATTTTCATTAGATTTTAGTGTATACACGTTTGAACATCTTAAAGTAAGTGTTGTTTTATATTTAAAAAATTCTCTTATGTGATTTTAAATAAAAATTTGCTGTGTGTTTCTTTTCTTGTGTGTGTCTAATGTGCTTTTACATGTTGTTGTTTTTGTATCAGGCAATGCAAAATCGGAAGAATCTTACGCAACACGAAGAACTTGGCTTAATGAAGTATTTGTCACTGAGTACTGATCTCAATCAGTTTGGTCATCAGCTGGCCTACAGCTTGTCTCGCAACAAGACCTCCTGGATATATTTAAATCTGGCGGCAATTTATTGGCGGATCAAGGGCAACGCTTACAATGCTTTAGAATGCAGTCGCAGAGCAATCGTGTCTGCTCCAAGGTAATATAATAAGAAAAACCCCCGTGTAGAAGATACTAAATAGAGAGAAATGTCGCCGAAAGATCCGCCTCGTTATTTAACTGATCTCGTAACGAAAACATTGTGTACGTGATTAAGGCAATTTCGTGATATTCCTCTTCTGACTACCGCCGGCATTTTACACGCTGCAAAATATTCTGGCGAAGCCGCGATTATTTTACACACGGCGATAGATCATAATCCGACAGAGAGCTATCATCATCTGGCGCTGGGCCACATTTACACGTCCCTTGGCGACTTCGATCGGTCTGCGGCGTGCTACGAGAATTGTTTAAAGTTGTCACCCCATACCATAGAGGCCAAGCAAATGAAATATGCCATATTGTGTCATCGGTTACTGGAAACGACTTTGTTGCTGTTTGATCAGTAAGTTATAACAGCGCGTTGTGTTCTCACGTTTTGAAAAAAAATGCATCGTGACATTGCGATTAAATTACAGACGTTTGCGGAATGTGTTATCGGAGATACATGCGTATCACAACTGGAAAGAAGAGTGGATCAAGCTCTACGAGCACATGCTTTGGGAGCAAAATATTAAGTCTACTATGAGGGAGATTAAACTCGCTTTTGCGCGAGAACAGAATCTACATTTGTACGCGATAAATCCGATCGAAAAGTCGATTCATCATATGGATAACAACGTTTTATTGTCCTACATGGATTTAGGAGATAAGAAAAAGATAGCTGAGAACATGCTGCAAAATGTGCACCTTAGTCTGCATTTGTTGAGAAATCTGCAGAAACAAGTGAAAGAGCACAATAATCACGTCACCAAAGGTAAAATTTTACAACGCAAGCGTGTACTTGATTTGTTTTGTTTAATAACTATTCGTTTTTTCGCAGACATGATGACCGAATTCAATATAGAATACAATCATTTATTCGCATTGCCAACGAAGAGGCCAAAGTATTACAATGTAGAAATCAAAAAAGGAACCGAAGACTTCGAGGCTGATGACTGGCCAAAGATATCAGACTGTGATGGTTCTATGTTAATGTTCGGGGATGGAAAGCAATATTTACCTGTTTACTTACCTCCCGAAAACAAGGGTTACGCGTTAGTATACAATTTGTTTTTTAAATATTCGAATAATACACGAAATGTATTTGTCTAATGGCATATATTTGGTTTTACATTAGAACACATTTGTTCATAAATGAGCTGATCGATATAGAACCGTGGAAGAAACATCCGTTACCATGGCGTCCACCAACATGCCAATCCCCCAAGTCGTTCAACGAAAAATATATCACGTACACGTTATTGGACGTGGCTGAACAGCAACATTCGTCGGATGCTTCTCTAAAGCCATTTCTGCACAATTTAGTTCAAAATGTAGATCTTGCGGAAATTGGTCAGAGAATTTTGACAGCTGTTGAAACGGTAAAATTTACTTTTTTATAATTAGCATGTAATTAATTATATGTGGTTTTGTTTGGAAAGAAAAACGATTGTTGTGTAATAATTGAAACAGAAAGTAGCAGCCCCGTGGGTGTTGTCCATGCTTGCGTCTTTGCATTGGAGAATAACAGGGAAACCTCGTCTAGCCTTGGACTGCCTTCAATTAGTATTGGATAACGTTCCTAAAGAATTCAAAGATGTACCTTTAGTTAGCATAGCTTCGATACATCATAAAATGGACTTGATCGATGATGCTTTAAGGATTACGGACGAAGCATTGCAAATTAATGCTGTGGAGGTATATAAAACGCGTGTTTATTAAATTTCATGTGTGTCCTATGTTTTAGTAAACTTTTTTTCTACACGTGTGAAGGCTCAACACTAAACAATTTTTGTTTTTACATCGGTGAAGGAAAATCATCTTGTAATAATTTATATATTTTTCAGCCAATGACTAATTTTTTGTTCGGTATGTTATTGAACGTAAAAGGAAATTGCACAGGAGCTATGCATTACTTAAAACAAGCATTAAGGGTAGATTCGCAATTATATGACGGTAAAGCATTAATGTTTTTAAAAACACTGGCCTGTCGCGAGAAATTTAATGTCATCACGGGTAATTATCCAGGTATGCAAATTTATGTAATTTTTGCTGTTTTGTAATAGATTTTCTATGTATTTTTAGACGCTTGATGATTTTTATATCACATTTTATCATTGTTTTAAAGATGTGTGTGAAAGTGAGAGTATGATTTAACTTTGCTTAGTTTTATCTTTACTTGAAGTTGCATATACACTTTTTAATCGCACTTGTAAGAGAAATTCATAATCAGAAATTTTTATTTTCTCTTTTTCCTCACTCACTATTAGATATGTTATTTTTGCTTAGAATTTTTTGTGTTATTTTCAGTTGATTAAGTTTGTTCACTGTTGATGGTTCACTATGTTCTAAAAACGCAGGTTATTTGCGATGAGTAATGACAAATGTTGTCATAATCACAGGCTGTGAAGAACAAGGAACTAATTTAAACAAACATTCTCTGAGTCTGCCTTCTATATTACTTACTAAGTACAATTTCAAGCAAGCGAGTGATACAGTTTTGCACAAACGACAACAGGGCAAGAATTGCAAACGTGTCAACTATGCCTCAACAGAATCAGAAGAAGAAACAGGTGTGTATTTTTTTTTTCTCGCATGTGCGTGTGTTTGTCAAAATGGATGTTTTGTTTTGTTTTCTTCAAACCACACTTGATCTACGCTTGAATTGTACTTGTTCTGTTTCTGCTTGAAACGAGTATGTGGTAATCCTGTCTTGTCTTATTTGCCGCTTGTTGTTTCTTTGTATTGAGTACCTATGTAATAAAGATTGCTGTAACTTATTTATGTCTTTTTTATTATTTCACCTGCTGTGTAGATGTTTTCTGTTTTTAAGTGGATTTCAATTATTGAACATAATCCAAATGTAATACGTAAACCTTCTTTTTTTAACGGAGCAATTATCTTTAAAATAGAGACGACATATCGCTCTTTTCCCGTTATTTCAACTACTAGATTAACGAACGTTGTTGCAGAGGAAAACTGTTGGACTAACCGCAAAGTCGGGTTATTGGACGTGTCGCACTATAATAAGAAAGAAAATACGCGTCAAGGTCTTATAGATTCCTTGCTAGTTCCTAATAGTGCAACCGAGCTACACAATCCGCACGTAGATACGAGCAGAATTCAAGACGACGTAAGCGAGCAATTTAAAAACTCTCACAACAAACATCAAGGAATGCAACGCCGCTAACATGTTTAACTTTGATTCGCAGATTTTTCATGTAAACGTGCTGACCAATCAGTACAAGCAATCCAAAGTAGTTAACGTGGATAACTTTTACGCCTTTATAACAAATTTCATGCTGCATGTGTACACCGAGTGGACTTTCGGCAAGACGTCTGACAATCAAAAAGATACTTATTACCCGAACAAGGATGAGTGCGACGAGCTCAAGTACGAAGACTGGGCCGCTTCTCTGTTCGTCTTTCACAAGTTTATACGACGGAACATGTCGTACGTGATACATTTCAATAAGCCACGTTGTAAACAATCAAACTGTTTCGATGAAACTTGATTTTCTGATTTCAGCATCGAGGATGAGATCGAGACATCGAACGACGACATCCCGAATTTACAACCGACGTGCGACAAGGACAGTTCTGACATGAATCGTGTGACCGAGGTGGTGCAATTCTCTGAATCATTGCAGCATAAAGCCGAACTTAATATGGCCGAGTGGTTGATCATGATAACCGGAACGCAGAACGACACTCTGCAAGGACTTGGGACCAAAATTGCGTTTGCTTTGCAAAAGGTACAACTTAAATCGGATTCTATAATTATATTCTCGGAATTTTTTTCACGTATAAGCAATTGACATTCTGTGAATTAGCATTACGCTTCTTGGACCTTGGCGATAGCCGCGTCGTTTTATTGGCGCGTAATAGGCGACAGTCGCAAAGCGCTTGATTGCGTGTGGCAAAGTCTGGAAAACGCTCCCAAGGATATGCAGGACATACTTCTTGTAAATCTGGCGTCTTTGCTCAGCTCGCACAATTACATTCACGAGGCGCTCGAAGTTGCTCAGATTGCGTTGTCGATCGGTCCGGACTTTATAATAAATCATTACGTTCTCGCTAATCTTCACGCTGCTTTGGTAAATTAAACATGACGCTGATCGATATAATTAAACTCATAAAAATATTGGAAGTGGAAAGATTTGCATGCATTTTTTTTCTTGCAGGGGGACTTTGAGACTGCTGCAAGATTTTACATGTCCTCGCTCAAGCTCGATCCGAACTTTGAGCCAGCCATCACGAGGTTGCGAGTGATATTGTGCTTTTTGCTGTTCGACGATAAGAAATTCGCTATGAGCGAAATAATGCGAAATATTTTGTGAAAACCAGTTTTAAAAAGTTGACAAATTGTTGAAAAGTGCCTTTTTTATATTTTCAATACAAAATGTGACGAAAAGAATATATTGTTAAAAACATATTTTCAATACAAAATGTGACGAAAAGAATATATTGTTAAAAACAAATGGGAAAAAAGTTACGATATAGATATATTTATATAAAAAACAACTGTGATCTTTACATAAAGTTGGAAGAAAAGAATCGCATCTATACTTGTTACATTTTTACGACGTGGAATTGCGACGAGATCTCCGAGTTTATCGTTATACGTAATGTAAAAAATACGAGCACATTGTTTAGAGATGTTTAACTTATTTATTTATTGTGTTCTTGTTTTTGTCGATGTGATAATTTCTTTTTTTATCGTAAAGCAATGTTACTAGATTGTGAAAAGTTGAATAAAAATGTACTTGGCAATGTTATCCACTGTATCTTTTATGCCGCACCCGATACCCGAACTATTTAATTAATGACGGAATATATGTGCTAAAGTCGAAAGTAACGCAAATATTCGCTAATATTGTGAATTACATGAATTCTGACTTGAGTTTGAGTAGGTATTCACAGTCGAATTTTACATCAGACACACCGGCTTTAGTCACGATCGGTCATGGAAGTGTTCTCTTTTATTCACCTCGCTAAACACGAGTTTACGAATGCAACGTGCTCGTCCAGTTCTCCTCACCATCAGAACCTGCGTTCGATATTCACTGCCGGATACCAGAAGAAAATGTTGGTTATCGGCAAGGCGCAACACATTTATATTCTATACCAAAAAGCAGTAACCGACGAGAGGAGCAAGTTTACTTTCATACAATCAACTTTAATACAACTTTTTACACGCATATACTTATAAAAAAATATATTAGACATCATGATTTAAAAAAAAAAAAAAAAACATTTTCTATTGTCTATAATTATATTCTCTCTCTCTACAAATAAAAAATTAATGCGAGAAAACATCCAATGATTGACACTTCAATAAGCTCAATGATTGCCACTTTAAAGACCTCAGTCAGTTTTTTCTTTTTCAAGAAACTGTCAACTAAAAGACTGTCTAATAACGTTAGCCAAAAAAAATTCAAATTAATTTTACTGCAACTATATAAAAAGTGACCACGGAAGCAAAAGATGTTAACATTTAAAAGAAATCATTCATTTTGGCACATCAAGTGCCAATCATATAAAGGGGTGCTACATATTCGGTTACCTCGCGTGTACAATATTTTTACATGTGTCGTCTTATATTACGTTCTTACTTAATTACAATTATTACATAATCCAACAGTTTGGAAGAAAGTTAAACGGTAATGAATATGTTATGTAACACGTATTCTTGCTATTTTGTTGCGAGAAACAATTCGCTCGGAACGTTTTCTTCGTGCTCTATACGAAACGTAGACTTTTCCAGCGTCGACGTGTGATGGTCATGGAAACCCCCCATAGTCGCTGTCACACGCACAAGAGTGTTATCTCTAATCTTGTGCAGTGGCCAGCAGCTGCGTTGGGGTCCAACATTTACCCCCAAGCTGTGTTTATCCCGTGGCATTTCGGATCACCTTCTGGACTACCTTTCCACACACCGGACTCGTGCGAGAGATTTCACATTAACCGCGCATATCTTTAATATTTTTTTTTTTTTTAAATAAAGAAACACGGAAAGCGGATTACATGATGGCGATTTGCCAGTTGTACTGCACTAACAACAGTAGCAATAATCAGATTAAGAAAAGTGTGCGCTTCGACTAAAAACTATGACCTACATTTGTTAAACAAACGATAAAACACGCGTGCGCGCGCGCACGCACACACACACACACACACACACAGATTCAAAAAGCGCCGCATAATTGCTGTGATCTTGGGATTTAACGTAATTAGTTGCCAAAGTTATTTGATTAAAAATATGTTTTTTTTTTTCTACAGTCGAGAGAGAACAAGGAAAGAGTAGTTTTGAGAGTGAACAAACGACGTTTCGGCAATGAATGACAGTTTTTAATTTCTATTTTCTCTGAATATAAAATTTGTATATACATAAAAATTGTGCCGATTATTTTTCGAAAGAGATAATTTGCCAGTAGACAATTTTTTTTTTTTTTTATACGGGCGTGTAATAATTTAATGCAATGTCACCGTCGCACAACTACGAAATATTTTCGACGCGGCATTTAATATACGTCTGAGACCTTTTTGCTTGATCTAATGTCAGTTTGCCGCGCGTTTGTCATCGTTTTCATCATGTGCAATCGTTAAAGAAAGATAGAATAGTAGTCAAGGATATAAAACGTCACGAATGAATAAATAACACAAAAGTCCAACTACTCTTCTACTATCAGAACGCTCTTTTTTTTTCCTATTCAATATTCACCGATGATTACTGAAATAAATTTCCGAAGTATGCAATTTTTCCCATACATATTTCTTTGCGTGTACCACACGCACACATTTGTACATATAAATATATAAATTATCATTAAAACAAAATTATATATTGAGAAGCGCAATTTTTCAGTTCGCTCGATCTTCTTCAACTTTCGGAATTTCGAAAAAAAACCTTTGAAAGACCAGATTCGCGGTGTAAGTGTGACACGGCACACAGAGAACGTGAATGGAAACGCTTTTTTTTTTTTTTTTTTTTTTTTTCACGGCAAAGTAAGCTGTGGGGACTGGACATCTGGCGGTTCTATAGACTTGTAAGACAGTTGAACTCGAATATAAAATTCATCGTGTTCGATTTTCCTAACTGTGCACACTTACAATAGACCTACTGCCGTTTGCGCGGCGAAGCGTTACGCTAAAACCCATTCGTATTCGTCGCTTCGTCAACGGAAAATCGAATTATCTCGCGGGGGCGATGTGTATCGGCAAAAAAATCTCTCTGATCATCACTGAGCGGAAATACTAGATATACTCGGAAATACTCAATTATTTCTGGCTCTTACTTCGCGCGATCTTCCTAAAGAATTTTTCACTCCGGTTTGCAGTCAAGTAGAAGAAGTTACGTGTTCACCACGCGAACGGAAAGACATTACTCACTATTTTAAGAAGATGTTCATGTGACGCGGTTAAGCCGAGAAAATGTTCGAATCTTTTCAAATGTTTTTCAACAAATATTTCTTTGTGTTTTTCGCGACCGAAGGTCTCTGGTGAAATCAGAGATTGTGTCGAATCAAATGATTAATTAAATTGCGAGGATCTCGTAGAATCACATGAAATCATAGACGAGCACCAGTTGACGCTTTGCTTTTTACTCATCGTCGTTTTATTTATTTTTTATTCACTTTGTGTGTCGCATGTTTCTCTTCGAGTATCGCCGATAGTTCGTGAGCGATTCTTCGTCGACGACGACGTGAAATCTTCAAATCGAGGAGGAGAAAGCGGGAAATCGTAAAAACTTTTGCGGAAAAAAAAAAAACGGCACTTTGTCGAATTTTCCTCCCCCGAGTGGCGTCTCGACCGCGCGAACGTCAAATTCGCGCGAGAGTCAACCCTTTCCGCGAAAAAAAGAAAAAAAAAATCCTCGTATATTCCTCCCGTTCACCACCGATCGAGGGAGCACAACTGCCGATACTATCCTAGTTCACCCTTGGTTATATAGCGCCGATACCACGTGGTCATCTAATCCATCGACCAATGGTAGGGTGACTTTAGACGGGAGGGGACCAATAAACGTTCCGCTTTAAGTTCCGCGGAGAACACGTGTTTCTTAGGAAATAAGGGCACAGGAATTACGGAACGAAATCGTATTTGCGTTTATATACCGACGCTGGCCGATCGAATGACGGCGACGATCCATCCGTGCACGTCCTCAATCTCGAACGAATCGCGTTTTATTATTTCAAATCGCGAAGAAGCGCGCGCCCCGTCTGTGTCATTAAAACCTGTGTAATTTTACATCGCAACTCATCGCGAAATTTGTATAATATACATTTTTTGTCTTTTCTTTTTTGATTGTCCGCTCTATTTAATTAGCGTTCGACCATTGATCGAGATATCAACAAGCTATTTCAGGAGAATCCTATAGCCGGGATTCTTCCCACGCGGACACGGCGTGTATGAAAAGCATATCCTTACATCCTTTACTTCCGGGAACAACTGGAACATAGCGTTTGTTTCATGATTTAAATGAAAAATTCGCGCCTACGCAATTTACGTATAAGAGTTAAGCTCTCTGACCTGCTCGTTGTTGTTGTTTGTCGCAGTCGGCGATCGCATCTGCTTGAACGTGTGTGTGCGTGTATACACAATAAATGATATTGCGAAGAGGTGAATCCCTAAAACGTTTCCCACATACATACCGACGTAAAACAAGTACTCCGTTCGGTAAATAGTGGGATCCGGCATTAGGTCGACCTAAATTTTTCTCACCGTCTTTCGGCGAAATCATTGTCCCCTGCGATCGTCAAGTACATGTCCCTCTTGTGAATCTCTTTTCGCACAACGGACGTTTTTTTCTCTTCGATCTCTTCGGGATCAAAAATCTTGTTCTTCGCTCGCAGCTCTTGCTATAATTCTATTTGTTTAACTTAACGCGTCCTAATCGCACGTTAAAACTAAAATTGAAATTCGCACGATACATGCGTTACAAGTGCGAACGCGAATTGTCGTTGTCGATTGTTGCTGATCGCAAAGAGTTCGCTATTTTTTTTCTAATGTTTCGTTTTGTCAAGTCTTACGTTGCGCACACACATACACAATATACACACACATGTACAATTGTATGAAGATGCGTTTAATATAAAATCTTTCTCTATTGCGTCTAACAAAGTTGAAGATTGCGAGTGCCGAATTTTTTAAATAAAATCGAAAGCAAAGAAAAGTCAAATCGGGAAATATTGAGAAATCAAGAAATATATCGAGGGTAAAAATTGATTTTAATTAGTGAATATTATGCAAATGTTGCGAGATGGGTCTGACACGATCCGAACAACTGACAAAGATATTTAAATGCAACGCAAAGAAAAAAAAAGCAACGGTATTGTCACTTCGTAGCAAAAGCGCCAGACTTTTTTTTTCAAGTGCTTACAATAGAACATCCTATTTGCGCGTCTTAAAATTTTGTCACTGTGTTGTGTCTAATCGAGTTTCGTTGACTCTTCCGCATATAAGGGTGATGATTTAATACGCGTGTTATTATTGAGTTAGTGCGATTCGAATAGAACTCGTCAAATATACACGTCTATTTTCAGTCAATACAATTGTATCGTGCTGACAACAACCGTATGAGTATCAGTAAAGAAATCTTATTGAGATATCTTTTCTACAGATACAACGACACTGTACGTCAATGTCGGACCGAGCATCGGTATCCTACAGGTAACGTAAATTCCGATGGTGTGTGTGTGTGTGTTTGTAATGATGGGTGAAATTTTTGGCAAATCGAGAGAGCTAGATCGCAAGCAGCAGATCAGATTTTCTCTGATTTTCAGCGCATTAGAAACATTTTCTTCGAAACGTAGTTATTTTTTCCTCCGATTCGAAAGAACGAAAAGAAAAAAAACTAGAAGACGCACTTGTTCGACAGATCAATGTTGTCGATACAAATGAACGAAGAAGACACGTGAAATGTGTGCACGAGCGGAAGGGAAATAAGATGGCAACACTTTACGCCCTTGCGCGCGATGGGAAGGGCGCGTGCATCCTCTGCATGAAGGGGCCGGTTTTATCCGCACGATGTTTCTGCCTAGCATCAAGGCGAGGAAGAAACATCATGTGGGTAACACTAGCCGAATAAGCTCCGGACACTTTTCAGGATTCACGGCTTAGCACCCTTGGCTTCACGTCTGCCTGGCTCAAACCGGGTCTCCACCACTGAACTCGAACTCTCAGTCCGAGCGACGACGGTTTGTCCCCGTCATTCTATGCCAGAACCACGTCTTAGCTTACGCACACTGCTCTCACGTTACGTCGGAAGCGATTTTGTGTGTTTTGGTTTTTTTTTTTTTTTACTTAATATTTAGCGTAAAATGTATCGCACAAATCGCTCAAAGAACAAAGTATCTCTTCCGCATTTTAGAATTCTATTCGCTGCTCGATAATTAAAACAGAATTCGAGAAAAAAAAGCAAATGAAAGAAACGAAATTAAGAAAATTTACATTTACAATTCTTGATCAAATATATTTAAAAAAGCGCATGTTCGTATTGATTATACTTTTTTAATTGAACGCTTCGCTTCGATAATTAACAATCTTATTATTACGATTTCTATGACTATGCGAGACATAGTGTGTATGTGTGTGTGTGAAGTTTTGCTGATTACACAATAATTATTGCGCACGTTGGAAAACAAAAAAAAAAAAGATAGACCAAGCAGTTACATTAGCTGTGAAGTTTTGGTCTTGTGTGCGTCGAGACAATGTGCTGACATTCAAACAACACACATAAGAGTATCGTATTATATATGTTTACATTTCTAGTTACAAATAGCCGCGCATTATTATCAGTAGAAACAGATGCACACATGCCGGTGTGACACACATACACACACACACACACACACACACACACAGAATACACACATTCAGAATAACTCGTCGTTGTTTCGAAACTTACTTAAATGTTTAATTTCAAATAATCTTTTGTTTGGAATTTTGCGCCGATTACTCCGGTTGTCTGACAATCTGTACGGAAATTCATCCCCGCCGTGGTTGAATTCGTGTGTTGATTATATAAGCACCCAGCTTAAGTTTATGTCATATTTCATCTGGTAAATTTATAATGAAATAAGACAGAAACATAAGACGGTTTGCTTATGACATGTTCTTCTCTCTTGTTTCCCCCGGCTGTTGTCTTCATCTTCCGATCTCGCTTCGACGTCGCATATGTTGTAACAATTTGCAATCACACGTTGCGTGCGATTTGATTTGACATTAAAACATTGTCTGACCTTTCGGCCGCAAAACTACATGCGTTTTCAGACGGAAAATCGTTTATTTTCGAGAACATTGTCAAAAATACGTCACTTTCATTGAGTTCCTGAAGATCATTTTGGCATTTTATGCTTGTCCGTACACGGAAAAAACAGTTTTGCTATTACATGGCCAGCGAGAAAAATTCGTCGAGTCTACTGAATGTTTGTTTCATCAACAAAACGTTTTGTTGGCACGACAACAATCTCAACAGGCTTAAAAAATGTTTTTCTTGCTGGCCATGTGATAACTAATTTCTTACTATTCTAACAAATCCTTGTTTTTCTCTGCAAAGTCGCGGTAAGTCGCTGCGCGAAAGGGACATTAAAAAAATTGGTCTGATCGCGTGTACGTGAGTTTAACAAAAACACATACGTTTGTTTCGATTTCCTGCACACACAGAAGTTTGTCCAGTGTATTAAAAAATTTATTACTTATCAAACTAATCAAGAAGAAAGGATCTCAAGAGCCAAACGCTGAATACAGGCAAAATATATATTTTTTAAACGTGTAAATTTTAATACACGTAGTAATTCGAACTGAATTCAATTCGAAAATTATTATTCAATTAGATGTCTTTTTCATAATAAGTTTTTTAAATTCTACAAGAAATTATTTATGTATACGAGATGCAAATTAAACATCCGATATAAATTTTCGAATTGAATTCAGTTCGAATTACCATGTGTATCAATTCACACGCTTAAAAAAAATATATCTCTCACATAAATCTCGCGTTTGACTCTCAAGATCTTTATTTCCCGATTAGTTTGACACTAAAGAGAGCTTTTTATGAATATTTATTAGTTACATATTGCGCGGACGACCTACCTGTTAGAAAATAAATCTCTTTCTCTCTCACTCGAGGATTCGACATTATCGGAGACACGCATTTACATTTTCATCTGCACACAACGCGTATGTTATTCATAATATAACAAAAAGCGACAGATGGAGCTCTATTTATTTTACGTATGGTGTATTATATGCAATCTTGTGTAAAACGAACTCGATTAGTTCTCTCATACTCAGACGCTATAAGGAAACAAACTTACCACGTCACGTTTTGATATTATTAATTTGATTTTTAAGCTATAATTAATTTAATACTGATGTGTTACGATTTCTAAAATAGTTGGTTCTCGCTACGCATTTACATTTTTTGTGAAATCAGTATTCGAACGCTTGACAAAGGTCAAAAGGCATTCGGGAAATGCAGTCTGTTGGACTGTCACGAGATCCGATCTGGAAGGGACGTTCTTATTTCGGTAATTAGGTGTATGGACGTCTCCACAGAGACGTCCGCATACATACATATGTACGAAGAGTTGCATAAGAAGCCTTAAATCTGTCTGAGGTAAACGGGATTAATCCCGTCCAGTACGTTGGCGAAGCCTTGCCAATCTCATTGGCGTAGAGAAAGATCGTCTCTTGTAAAACCAACATGTTTTTCATGTTAAAAGTATTTTTTTTTTTTTGTGCATGACCTTGTTGCCGAATACACTATTGTCGCATTGGGTCTCAGGACATGTCAGGATTATTTGACGACGGAGCTATTGCTTTCTGCGACGCAGAAGTTCTAAGTTCGTCGTTTTTATATTAAATCTAAGGTTTTTATATTAAATCTATTGTCAAAACTTACGTACATTTGTTACTTTTGAAAAAAATAACAAAACTTATTTCTTTCCCAGAAGAAAAACTATCTCGCAAATTTAAGACCAACTACTAGATGATACATAAGTGAGAACTATGCGCTAAAAGCATTTTTAAAACATTTAAAACATTCGATTTCACAAAACATTTTGATATTAAACTTCTTTTTTAATAAAAATCGACTCTTTGCAACTGCCGGAACATTTTGCGAAAATAAAACAGCTCGCATAGAAGCAAGTATTAAAAAAAAAATAAAATTATATAAATTACATGCGTAATTGTTCCCTTCTTGAGATTTACGCACTTTTTTGTATCGATCAAAGAAACAACAGATCTATTTTTCGATCGAATGATCGAAAATCTCGTACGATCGGATCGCCGGCAAGAATTTCCGAGTTTCCACGAGCTTTGCGTTTATCGGCCTTCTTGCCGGAAAACCATTCGGAGAAGGATTACAATTTACTTAATTAAAAAGTTTATAAGATGTTAATACATACCTAACAGCGGGAAAATCGTTGTTTTTTCATGCCGGCGCGAAACGATTGAAGATTCGAGTGACGGCACGCGATCCGACGGCGCCGGCGACTCGACGTCGCTACGCGATGAAACGCGATCGTCAGCGCGAATCGTTCGATCTAATTTGCGTCGCGTAATCACCATCAAAAATTGAACAATATTTTGATCTCGCGGATTCTGTCTCGAGATAATTGACATAACAGATACTCGCGAAGCGACTGCCTGTATCCGCGAGCGTGCGGCAGATCAATTTGCTTGTTTCTCTCGGAGTTTGCCCTGCCATCTGGTAAGCCGATGCAACACTAGCGGCTTTTATGTTGTTTAATTTTAAAAATGTTTATTCGCAATCAAAGATCTTTAAAAACTTACTCATTATCGCTCGATTCGTGAAATTCTTTCTTGCACGAAGAATCGTGCAAAACCTCGTCGGCGTAGAGTTAAAAGGCTTACTTTCCGAACTTGTTTCCTATATTCAGAAAATCGAAAATTATGCATTGTAAAGCTTTTTTACAATTGTATTTTGATTTCATAAGAAATGTAAGAAAGTTTGGAGATAGAGACTTTCCAGGCGAGATTCTCGGCAGATTTTAATTTTGTGAAAAAAAC
>QVOB01022838.1:0-47465 GCA_014839585.1 Pseudomyrmex concolor
GCCGTATTAACAGATATTATTATAATGGCGTTACAATAGATAGCCGCTTAATAACTACATTCGATATGTACATATATATATATATATATGTATGTATGTGTGTGTGTAACGTGTATGTGTGTATGTGTGTGTTGTGTGTATATTCACGCGTAAAAAAACTGAATGCCATTAAAGTTTAATGGAGTGGTTAATTCACCGGATAAAAGATGTAAATGCATCACGATGCCGCCGTCATTATGCATAAGATCGTATGTGTTAATACTCATCGCTCATGAATTATTGGGAATGTATTTAGTTATTATTCTCTCTCTTCTTCCCCTTCTCTCTCTCTCTCTCTGATTTAATGAAGGCTTTAGTTTAATGAAGGCTAAACACGAAACTTTTCTTTAATCTGATAAAATATTGATAAATTTCTGTGATGGCAAATTTTTATTGTCGTTTTATTTTTTTGCGATCAAATTGATATATACTCTACGTTAAAACATTTTAGAATGTGATCGAGCGTATGTCCCGTAAATAAACCGACTCAGTCTATCACATCGACGATGACAGTCCCCGGCTGACAACCGGGTTACAGCTTCGTTAACATGATCGACCGTTAACGAGCGACAATTATTTCGCTGGCAACGAGTTTACGAATACCAAGCTGCGGCGAAATTCGCGAAGCTCGAGGGCATGTCGCGGTCGAGAATCGTTTTGATTCCCGGATGGCAAAGCGCTCTCTCTCTCTCTCTCTCTCTCTCTCTCTCTCTCTCTCGCCGGCTTGCTCTAGGTCAGAGTTTAGCCGATTAGCCCCGCGGCGTGATTATACGGCGATTCGATATCGGTGTCATTGGCGTTGATTATCTAGCAAACGAAAACTCGATATGCCACCCGCCCCCAAATCCTTGCGTCCCTTCTTCGCTCCGCGTTTTCCGCGCAACCCGCACTCTATCTATTCGCTTTTCTCTATCCACCATCTCTCGGGAACTCTTTCTCCCTTCTTTCCTTCGTTCTTCACGAATCTTTCTATCGGTCTTCTTTTTCTCAAACGGTACCGAATTGTTCCGCTTCTTGCCGCGACGAATCACCGAGAATACCATTTCCTTCGCGTCGCCGACAGGTGCCCCGAGTTCTCGAGAGATATCCATTTTCCATATCCAAGATTTTTCTTCCTCTTCCCGGTTATCCATCCGCCACTCTGCGCGTCTTCTCTTCGCGTCGTTCGTTCGCCCGCTAGATTTTTTTTTTTTTTTTTCAAACGAGAGCATTGAAATCGAAACGATCGTTTTTCATTTTTAGTTTACGCACACACGTCAACCTGTTGTGTCGATTATATCAAAGTTACTGATATCACATTATATAATTCTTCCGAGTTTCGTATCTGTTTTCACGCGTTTGGTTTAATCGACGGGCGACGGAGTAAATTACATGAGAGGCGGAGAGAATTTAGTTTCGTCGGCAAAGAGAAGCCCCGCGCGTTATTGCGATCGACGGGCAACAGCGATCGGGAGAGACTGGTTTCGAAGCGATTGCGAAGAAAGAGTACGCCGATATAGAACGAGTTTGGCGAATTTCCATATAAATTCGCTAGGCACGAACACACACACGCACGGGTCACACGTGTAATACGAGATATATCTCATCAGATGAGTTCGTGCTTTCGGTTTTTCCAACGGCGTGGCCCCGAAAGATACGCACGAGGAATAGCGAAACTTCCGCGGCGCGTTATAACGTTCGTGCGCCGAAAAACAAATTGACGAACGGCGTGTGAAAACAATTCAGGCGAAAATCGATCCGATGAATAATGTTATAATACAAATGACAATCAGCGCGAATGATAAACCAAAAATGTTGTACGTGATAATGAAAGATCAACAACAGCAGCGCACAAAGCTGTTAATTATTATGTCCAATATTTTTTTTTTAATATATATAATATATATAATACACATTAAATATAATTGTTTTATAATTAAATTTACAATCATTGTATTCAAATTTTTGTCCGTGTTTTCTGTTTCAGCACTCGATGCTGTACTTCTTCCATCACTACGAGCTACCGGTAATTCTGCAACAGGTGCAGCTGCAGCAGTTTATATTTCGCAGCAACACACACCCACAACAGGCACAGCAGGCACAGCAGCCACAACCGGCAACGTCCAGATCAGCTCCGACAACTCCAGGTCCGAGATCGTTGAGTACGACGACGACGACAACGACGACAACGACGACAGCCTCGCCCTCGTCGGACGTGTCACCGACTTCCACAACGACGTCGAGGACGCAGGAGAACTACATCAACGAGCTCTCTCAGCTCGATCTGGATCCCGACGAAAGTTCGGAAGAACGATCCGCAACTGCCGAACAAGTGTCGTCCGCGACAGCTGTTCGAGGTATGATTTTCTGATTTTCACTAGCTTTCTCTCGTTCGATCTCTGAAACACGCGAAGTAGCGTCCAATTATTAGGTACGGAATGTTGCAAAGCACGTGTCGATGAATTTTTTTTTCATAACGCGCGAGCGAAATGTCATCCTTTTATGCTCGTCCCGCCATGTGGACGATCATTTTTAATTTGACAACTGTAATAAGAAAAACTCGCTTTCGTTTTAATAATTAATAATTTGGCAGAGCGATCTTTTTCTGTGTGATTGTAGACTGAATCCAAGAGCCGCGTTTTTGTTTTTTTTTTTTGCAAAAAAAACTACACCGGAGATCATGATTAAATACGAGTAAAATTTTATCCTTCCCGTTGGTGTTAAAGAGTTAAACGTTAACCGCTCGATATCGTATATTTGATCGAGCTCCGATATCACGCACTCTTTCTCTCTCTCTCTCTCTCTCTCTCTCTCTCTCTCTCTCTCTCTCTCTCTCTCTCGCTTACTTTCCTTCCGCGGAAGTGTGTGTCTGTGTAGAGGAACAAATTAAAACGGTACATTATTACAGTACATTTAATTATATCTGCCGGGCGGACGTACCGCGCGCGTATATACCTATTTCAACTTTCAATGGTCGGAAAAAAACCCTCTCTTTCCCTCTATGACGCGTGCGCGCGCGCCCTTCCTTTTACAAGCAGGTTTAATTTCACGAAGCATGTTAAGACTTCCACCATTATTACTCGGACCGATAAAGGTGAAAGAATCTACTTCACGTTTCTATTATTATATACAAGCGGAGAAGAGAGAGAGAGAGAGAGACTCATTGGCAGAACGATTCTTATTGTTTCAGTAAAAACTACATGTGATTTTTTATTAAAAAACAAAAAAAAAACTTCGCGCACTTTTATAAAGCGTCGCGTTTGTGATGATCGCTTGAGCGATTCCGCGTGATTACACGCTCCGGCTATAACATTTTGGCTCGCGAGGCGCGCGGCGTTTCACCGGTTTAGAGTTTTGAATGAGCACTTTGTAGATCCTGTGTCAGCGACACTCGTGTCGCTTTGGCGCACAGCCTATACATAGTTTCGGCACGCGATACCGCCAGGCGCTATCGTGTTTCAATTCGCGAGCGAGATCCAACTAGCAGCGCTGATTATTTTTCTGGGAGCTTTTAATTTCACCTCTCGTTTCGCGTGCGCTCTCTCGCGACTCGCGAATAATCGATAATCGTTTTAAACGCGCGCAACCGACTGATACATCAAAAACCAGTTTGTTTACAGCTGCGGTTTGACTTATGACCTCGCTCGTCATCGACACAAGCTATAACACGTCGATAGTTTCGGTTAAACACGGATTTATCACACGGATTTATTTACCGCTCTCTTCGTACAAAGTAAATGTAAATGTCGTTATCGGAATCCCACGATTCGTTTCGCGCGCCGCTCTGTAACGGAAACGTGTGTCTTGCATTGTTCCGCAGAGTCGGAAAACGGAGAGTTGGCAGAACCGTCGGTATCCTCAGGCTCATCTTCGGCAACCTCGTCATCCAGCGATTCCGTCTCTCCCGACGGTTTCGAAGTGATCGAGACCGTCGAGGCGATGCGCAAAGAAGCGACGTCCGTCGACGAGAAGAAGGAACAGTAGACATTTGACCTTTTGCCGTCACAATGTCGAGCAAGTGCGCGCAAAAAGCAGAGAGAACGCGATTTCCGCGCGCGACTGCTTCCGGTGATTTCTTTATACATCGTTGTGGAAGCTGCACGCGAGTGAAAAATGGAGGCAATTTTCTCTTGTCATGGATCAAAACTTAATTGTAAAATAATATTTTTCCTTATGTAAAGAACGGACGAAGTTTGTTTGATTTCAACGAAGACAAGCTTAATATATATATATATATATACATATATGTATAGAGAAATCGGTTTTTTTTTAGATTGGTATATCGATAGGTATCCGCGCTTCGAGGGGTTCAGAAACCAACCAACAGAAACGAACGAAGAGACAAGGATTTGTGCCAGTTATTTTAATAACACTGTAATCAACTTTTGAATTTTAGAAAAAAACACAATGCAGGAATTGTATTTGAATGAGAGTTGTATAATTTGTTGATGAATTCAGCAGTTTTTTGTTGGAAAACACACATAAAACAACGTTAATTTCTTACGAATGTGAAGAAAGAAGACACGATGTTTTGCACATCGTGTTTTTTTTTGTCATTTATCACATTTGCGAATTTATTACTACATTTGTGTTTTCGTAAATTATTTCACACATGTACACATTGTTTTTTATGCAATCCAATAACGTATCGTTTCTGTTAAGCGAGCGACATTGCAACGCGAAAGAAGCATCGAAGATGCGCTTCGTTCACGCTATGCGCGCGATTACGGAAAATTATAATTTAGGCTCAGTTGAAGGATTAAATCGAACAATTTGAACATTGACAAATATATTAATTAACGATGTCTGTGGCAAAAGAAGAGTTGTTTGGATCGTTCGATTAATCGTAAAAATCTCCGAGCCGTAATTATAATTAAGAGCAAATCATCAAAAGTTTCTCTGAAGAAACGGTCTATTTACTTCAGATAAATGGAAATGGTGTTTTGCACTTATCTCTGTACTCTCTTCGTCACGTGAAAACATTGGAAAAAGCATTGTTGGCGAAATCGGTAAGATATTGCAGTTTTTGGCGTAAACAGTCAGTGCCTTCGTTGAGAACGCTTCTTCACATACTCTTTTTTTCGCTTCTCTTGTAGTTTACGAATAGAAAATAACATCTCTCTCGCACGCGGATGCAGATTTTCATAAACTGAACAAAACATCTCGATGGTAAAAAGAGATCTGACATGATTAACGAAACGTAACACGTGACATCGTCATGTGTAGTTTTTTTTTTTGACCACTGTGTTTGCCATTCGATTGTGTTTTCAATTTGACAGAATCGGCTTCGTATGATCAAATTTTGACTAACAAACACTTTTCGTTATCACTTCAGAAATCTTTCTCAGCTTACTTGACTACGTAAGAATTTTCTCTTGGCGTAAATTCGTACGCAGTCAAATCCGCGACATATGTTTTATATCGGACTTTGGCACTGTTATTATATTAATTAGAACTTTCTCTCGAGAATGTTTTGCTCAATCTGTAGATAATAACTGTAACTTCTCCTGTTTTATTTTAGAATTAATCAATCGGGTTGACGCAGAGTTAATCATATTGTGTTGCAATTTACGGTGTAAAAATGTTGGGATTTTTGTATAAGTAATATAATTGATAAAAAAAAAAAAAGGTTTTATTCGATTAGTGGCACATGTACAATTGATGTTGATCGTGTAAAATCGCGATATAAAAAAAAAAAAAAACCAAAAAACAATTGTTTATGACGAAATCGCCGATGTCGCGTTCTTTTGGCCTTGATGCGTCGTTACCTAGGATCAACGATACTTACGCAATGAAAGCTTAATGTATGATATGTATGTTTTTCTTAGGGTCTCATGTGTGTGTGATGTTTGATGATATAAAGAATGTGGTAATTTTAATATATTATTTAAATTTAATATATTGTCAAATCGAAGAAACGGCATGTTGTAGTTTGTTACCATTACGTTGATTCGTGAACCGCGGACGCGCGCATACAAATTAATGTAATGTAAACTGTCAACCGTGAGATCGCGTAAACTTGTTAATGTAAACTCTGCCGATTTGGCACACATACACACACACACACACACACGCATCATTCGCAGCACATTGTAAAATGTATGTAATTAAGGATTGTATCATTTGCGCGCGCGCGCGGGACGTGGTATGATGATGATGATGAAAAAAAGAAACATTATTGCGCGAAATTTGTACGGATGTGCCCGGTGATGATAGATACAAAAAAGAAAAGAAAAAAAAAGAAAAAAAAAGAGTTACTACTGAGTATATATACATATGTATAGACCGATATTGCCGTTTTATTGCCTTTCCTCTCCTTCATGAGTCACTTTTGTCGATTGATCGCACATGTTAAATAGATAATGCTTTTTTCCATTTTTAGCATCATTTGTTTCGGATCTTCCGGACTTATGTCATTTATTTTAGTTGTACATATTATCGAATATATATATTGTCATTAAATACGAAACTTGAAAATATATATGTATATTTTTGTCAAGTTTTTATACTTAATGATCCAATATATATATGTGTACATGTGAATATTGTTAAGTCTATTCATATATTATCGCTACTATAATATATACACATTAACTGTTATATATTATTAATATATTACACAAATAAATGCAAAGGTTTTATATGTCTCGATTTATTATCGATTCGATTGCGTTACATTCCGATATATATATACACAATTTCATTATACCATCTCGGGTAACAGAACCAAGAACGAACTTCTGTCGCGTAAAACGCCTTCGAAACCCGCACGGCGAATTCGAGATTTAAAAGAGATTCTCGCGAAATTGAAATTGATTGTTCAACTTGAAGGCGCGCAAAGCGAGGAATACACACACACAAGAGAGGGCGGAGGAAAGACGTTGTCCAAGTCGCTGGGAAAGAATCGAAGCGCGCGGAGAGGAAGAAGGACAAACCGAAATAGACAAATAGACACTGCTATCCCTTTGAGAGAATCAAACAGGTGGCGTAGAGTACGAAGATAACACGGGGTGGAACGGAGAAAGGAGAAAGAGAAGACGGGGAAGACGAACTGCGTGGACGATAGGGGCTGTGGAGGAAAGTGCGGGCGATTCGTGGAAATGTCCAAAGAGACACGACACTCCTACAAATGTAGCGATTTATTTTCATTAAGACATAATTAGGAGTGAGTTGCGCCGCGATCCGATCCGAACTTCTCCCCCGTTCCATTATATCGTCGTTGTATCGCAGACACATATATACGCGGACACATGTATATGCGACACACACACAGTGACATACCGCGCTTACACCGTTGGGCAGCTTAGTATTTCAAAGATGTATAATCTCTCCGCGTGTCCGGGATTTTCCGTGAAAATTGTCACAAATTAATTTTCTTCCGTGCTATCGTTATAAAAGAAATCGTTATAAAAGAACGGTGTTTCTACTGATAAAAAAAAATATATATATATATTGAAATATCGTTGCGTAATTAATAAATAGTGTCTCTCAGAAACAATTTTTTTTTTGCAACGATTGTGCCCGTGTCGATCATCCTAATTATCGCTGCCGCCCTGCCGTGTTTCGTACATATAAACGCGGCGCTACGCAACGCGCCGGTTTCTTTGACGGGATTGGAAAGGGTCAGAGCGAACAATCCAGGAAAGGTTGAGAACAGCGGGAGGAACAGTGTGGCTATGTATCGGCGAGCAGCTAGCAGGGGCCACTTCCGTGTGTCCCGGAAACTCGCGCGGAGACTCGACTCGCAGTTGCAGAGTCGAGTCAGGAAGGGGAGGAAGGATGGAAACAGAAAGCCCACGGGGGCTGAATTTGCATCCGGCAAAGCAACCTCGGACTACTTTATTTGATTGGCTGCCCGCAGGGCTGCCTTCTGTCCCTACATGGACAAACCTACACGGATCTCCCTTTCATGTTTCCATCCTCGCCCTCTTTCTTCCCACACTTCCGCATCTTAGTTTTTTTTTTTTTTTTTACTCTTTTTTTATCTCGTTCTTTTTTCTCTCTCTCGTCATTTTGTTTCTTCGAAACTATTCTCATCCTCTTTCCTTTTGCTAGATTTCCGTCACAACCGTACTTTTGGCGATGATAGACGTATAGAAACGAACTTCGCTCTACGCGATTTATGCGAGAGCGATTGACACTCGTGAGTCTCTTTTTCTTCTCTCTCAAAGAAATATGGAAAATATATATATATATATAAGCCAATCCTCAATCTATTTAATTTCTTCTCTCAAGAGGGCAAGGCGTTGGCGCCGAGCGTTGCGGATAAACGATGTCGTTGTTACGCGCGCGTTGTTCGTGGGCGTTTTCGCAAAAGAAAACCAATTTTAATCAGCAGATTAAAGTTTGGTTTTTAAAAAAAACATTGCTATCTTTGTGAATTAAATATTTTGTTAAAAGTGACTCGTGGACGTGTTCACAATTAAACAAATGAAAAGCGTTATCTGAAGCGTTTTACAAATATCCATTTTGTAATTGAATAAAAGAGGTCCTTGTGAAAAAAAAATCACGTATGTACATCGCTACTCACTTCGCGAATGTTATTTGTATTTTTTTTGCGCTTGTTCAGAAAATAATGCCGCAGATGAAAATGTTAGCGTCACTTCGTCGCTTAATCAGGTATACCTATACGAGGACGCGGAAGACGGCGGCGGAGAGACGTAGTAGTGGTAGGTAGTTGGACGACGACGCTTGGGCGCATCGATCGGTTTTCATCCTGTCCACCGACGACGATGCTCGACGTCGAAATAATCATCCGCTTTAATAAAAACGGCTTATCCCCGCGAAACAATGGACTGTCGCTCACAGGAGCCGCGCCAAGCACGCGGGCGTCGCGGGCATCGCCGGCTTGTCTTTCTGCGCAAAGTACTCCAGCCATCGTCGTCGTCGTCGTCGTCCGCGCGTTCGTTCAGCATCTACCATACTCCCCTCAAGAATTAAGCCATTTTACCATTACCCCGTTACGCGCTAAAACAAGCCGTCTTAATACGAGGCTGCCTCAAGTTCCGCGAGACGCACTCGAAATTAAATCATCCTCTTGACGCAATTAGTACTTGATTCGCGAAAACGCGGTAGTCCAAGCTGTACAACAAACAAACTCGCAGGACTGACAAGAGAGAGAAAGAGAGACGTGGAAGTTGACGCGTTATTGACTTCGGTGCCGGGATATTGCCGAGTTCTACGAGATGAGATCGATTATATTTAAAAAGTACTGACAATAGTTGTACACACGCACACTGAGGAAATTAAATATTGACTATATTGATGATCATAAGCAATTCTCTAATAAATCTCATTTGACATTTTTTTCTCTCTCTCTCTCTTTATCTTTATCTCTCTCTTTATCTTTATCTCTAATCTATACAGATTATTTCGTCTTGATGTCTTTGGACGTTACTTGATACTCACACAAATCCGCGTTTCCTTTGATTGAATTTCATAAGTGATTATATACGAGATAGAGTCAGACGATTGTGCCTTCGAAGACTTTGACACTCGAAAGAGAGAGAAACAAGAGTGACAATTTTTTTTTTTTTACAGAACAATATTACAAGTTTGTGTCTTTTTGTGAGACGAGATTTTTTTTTTTCTGATTGAATGAGATCTTTATTTTTTGATACGTTGATAGGTGACTCTTTGAAGAGCAGCGTAAGCTGCGGCATTCAATTTCAGTTGACTCTTATATACATAAATTCGTATACCTATATTTATCTCAAAGCGTAGCACAAAGGAGATTTAGGAGGGGAGGGAGAGAAAACTTTTGTTCCCTGCGTGCCGTTTTTATTCGCCGCCGGTCGGAATGTCAGCTGTGCAGTTCGAGAGGTATTAGATGCGCGTTTCCCGGACTAAACCGAGCATTGCCGGAGGAGATCTCATTAATTAGCTAATGGCTTCCCAAGTCTTCTCATGTACATGCACGCCGTGTATAGACTGCACGGCGACGAGTCGTGCGGATATTCTTCTGTACGTCGTTACAGCATTTGCAAATTTGTTCGTCAGTAATGTAATGCGATTCTTTTTTTTTTTTTTTTTTTTTTTTTTTTTTTTTGTTTCTCTCTTTAGGAATTCCGAGATTTTGTATTGTTTTGTTTTACAATTGCAAAAACCGAAATTGACACAAGTTAATGCGCAAGATCAACGGTTGATGATTTCGAGTGTTATTCTCCACGTCGTCGGCTCCGTGTCTGCGCCAAGAAGTCTATATCCTTGATTCTCCCGCCGGAAGTTACCAACTTCGTGTCCTGTGGTTCCGCTTGATCGAATTAATCCCGAATTAAATTCCCAATTTAATCAAATCGCCTCTATGTCTGATTTCACATACGGTTCTGTTTTCATGTGCGCACGTCGTATCGATACTTTCGCGGCGTATGTACGTGCTCCTCCTCCTCCTCTTCCTCCTCTGGCGTCTGGCCAATAATACCCAATTATCCCCGAATATTTGTGACAACAATTGGACAAATAAGCGAATAACGCAAGTTATGTCTCGTGCGCTTTATCTTTCCGCGTTTCTAATAAAATTGCAAATGCTATCGAAACTTTATTTATGTTGACAATGAGGAATCAACTTGTTGGACGTTTCTGTAACGTAGCTTTCGTATAATGAAGGATTCTGATAAAGGATTCTAACAAAGGATTTCCAATAAAGGATTCTTTGTAAATTATCTGAATCAAGTTTTTTTCTTCAATGCAATTTTCTTTATTGGTAAAATGTTACATGTTGTCTCTTGATCGAAAATTTTGCGTATGTCAATGTGTCGCTGAAAACGCTTACGGATTTATGTTTACAGTAAAATAAAAGAAATATTTATTGTAAATTACAAGATGAAATAGTTGAATTAACTCAACGCTCATGGCGCAAAGCGACGAGTTCTGACTTTCACTCGTGATCGACGATGTCATCGAACCAAGTCATTTATCGCGAGATTTGCGGTAATCACGTTCTTTGTCACACTCGAAAATCTTCTACCTCTCAACAGGTAGTCGATAATTTCACCAATTTGCAAGCGCGTTTCGTTCATGCGTTGAAGTAAACTCTTGTAAAAGAAAAAGTTATCTCTAAAGTTATTTCTGTTTTATATATGTACGCGGCGCACTTCGTTCATTATTTTCCCGACATGTGCCGTTTTACGGCTCATTTAATAAACGGATGTACGAGAGAGATTGAGTTTTATAACAGTGAATTATAAACTACACTTTTTTAGCGTATAAATTTCACGCCGAATTCCTCTTCTCCCACTCCCGTTTTAATGAAGATATAACATGTATACCCTGCCGAAGTACTTCTCTCTCTCTCTCTCTTTCTCTCTCTCTTTCTCTGACAAGCGAAACTCTTATTCGCTCCGGCTTTTCCTCAGCCACGGCGAAATTACGCGGAGGGTTCAATGTTACACTATGTCCCAATTATAAAGTACTCATTGTGCGTGGAAATACCGCCCGGTTTCCGACAAAGAACACGGTGGAATTTTTAATAATGCGATATTTCCCCCGCATTAGTCATATTTCATATTGAATATTAAATTATAAACTAAATTTAATTAGTGATCTTTTTTTTTTAATCGCCACCTACGTGTATACCATATGCAGCAAGGCACTTCATATTTGTTTGCGCTTCTCCAAATGCGCGTATCGTAATCATACTTTAAATATAGGACAAATAAAACGTGTAAATGACAATACTCTAACACATCAAATACTTGTATAATATTATTTATTAATTAATTAGTAGAATTTTATGAAACAAAATGTATTCGACGCGGTGCTAAAAGAAAGCGACAACGCGATCTTTTCGATCTGAAAAAAAATAAAAAATAAAAAAATAACTCGTCGAAGAAGTCACGTTCGATCGATCTATGAAATACATTCGCAATTCTCTTTAGGATTCCGTAATGGCGGGTTATTCCATCTGGTTAAGCTCCTTTCTCCGACGGAGAGAACCGACGCGCTTTCCTTCTTACGCAGTTGACACATGAGCCGTTGAATTGGAAATCCTTCTGCTACGGTCCAACACAGAGGCAAGTATTTTCTACTCAAGCAGGAAGCCTCTGACTGCTGCTGCGTCGCTCTTTCTCTCCGCGCCGATATACGGAGGGACAAAATATAATTGCCCGGTGTACAAAGGAGGTATCCTGGAATAATAAAAAAGATACATACGTGTGTGTGTGTATGTGTGTATACGCAAGCAGAGAAAGCCGTGAATTGAGAGGATAAAAAAGCGAAGAGAAGCCGGAATATGCGCGACGGCGCGGCGTGGAGAAGTCGCGTTTGATGTTATAGATTGTTCGAAATACACTCGCGTTAAATCAGTCGCGTTGCATAAAATACTCACTCGAGGGTGAGGGACTGACTCGGCTTTTCACTTTCGCATTCGAGACATATTATTACGCTACAGTTCGCGAAAGAGACGAACAATATCGTCGTTTGGTGTCTAATCGCTAACATTTCGCATATTTTTCGCGCGTTAGTTTTGGTAAAATCATTTTTTCTCTCCCAAGTTTCTTAAAAAAAAAATGTTAACGAATTTTTAAAAAAATTAGACGATAGGTGCGGAGCGTTTAAAGCATTTGCTCCACCTTGCTTCATGCCGGAATTTTCTTTCTGCTCCATTACCTCTTCATATTCTCCCCTTTTTCTCGCGAGATTATTCGCTTATCGGTTCATTGTGGATTCCTCCTATCCTTTATGAGCAGCGGTCGCTTCCCGTGCATGCTAAATATCTCGTTCCTTGCTACTTCCACCATTCGTTTCAGCACTTGCCTTCCTTCGCATGTAGACGCGCCACTTCACATAGTCACGACGACGGGAACAAGCCATATATGGGGTAAGTATGTAGGGTAGGCGGTTACACGCAATGTGCGAGACTTTACCCTTTATTCGAATGCGTAGACACCGAATAACTCAATCGTCGCCCGCCGAACGCAAAACTCTCGGAACTTTATTAAAATGATAATATTTTTCTCTCTTTTTCTTTTTTTCTCTGACACTCACACTGTATTTATATAATCGCAATAATAAAGCGCGCAAAACACGGAGATGGCATACTAATTCCGGAATACATTAATGACAGGGGAATTTTTAAAAATAAATCCTCTGTGTTTATGAAAGACTATAAATTCTTATCGATGACGTCAGGCTATTACGTTCGACGTAATACGCGACAAGAAAAAGATAATATAATTTCTACATGCTTCACCCTCGGTGTTCGATTATCGATTCACGTCACTTTAGTTCGTTCTCGTTGTGCGGTGCTGCCGTTGCCGCTGTCTGCTGTTTTATAGTAAAATTTGTGTGACAAATTTCTAGCAATTTTGAAAACGTGGTGATATATGTATATTTTTGAAAGTGCGACTATTTGTCTAAATCTTAAGAAACTCTCTTTTCATATTACTTTTTTATATTATTCTCTTTCAGAATTAGGTGTTGTTTTTTTTTTTTTTTTATCACGCCTCACATGAATTATCGTAATAAAATGCCGATTCTTCTTCTTTCTCTCGTGCGCGCATTTGTATAATTAAACCAATAAATTTGTATAAACAAACACACACACACACAAATTAAACCAATTTACTTTACAAAGCATTTTTTATTTGCTCCTATCAGCTGATTGTTTGAAATACAATAATAATTTCCGGTATTTTTTAAACAGTATCTCAATTTGCGAAATCTGTGTGCTGTAAAAGTTAAAATTATCAAATATTTCTACCACTTTAACGGAATATCAAAGCATTGTATCTGCATTCGCGCAATATAAAGGAAATAAAATTGCTAATCAACGTATATAGTATAGTCGTGCATGCATCGAAAAACGTATATTTAAAATTACATAGATTTACTTCGCAGTAATAAAAGAGGTAGTATGAACATTTCCCGATTCGAATTAAGTTTTTTACTTATGTGAAAAATTAATTTGTAAATCGATAAAAAAAAATCTCACTGATAAATACGATCTCTTTCTCCTTTTTTTTTTTTTTGACGTTTATACGGCGTGTATTTTTATCCAATTGATTAGTTGGACGGAGAAAATAAGCCAACCGCGTAAATTTTGATAATCGCGATGGTGCAATTCAAGGACTCGTTAACGCGAAACTTTTCTTTCAGGAGCGGTAACAGTTTTGATTTTTAGACGAGAGAGATAAAGAGAAAACCTGGGCTGCTCGCGCGCGTCGTGTTCACCAAAATGAAGAGCGACACGAACGTTATAAAAAGCGCAACTAATTATACAACTACGAGCGAATTAGTTGCCAGTCAGGGGCGAATCGGCATGAACATCGCGAGCATTGCCGGTAATGGGAAAACATTCTGAAAACTTTCTGTTTTCCCAGTGCGTATTAATTTTCATATCCGCGTCTCGTTACCATGGCTACGGTCATAGTCAGCAAGAATAATAAGTTTTGGAATAATTTTACGCACAGTCGATCGTATGAATTCGCTCTCTCTATTCTCCAACTCCTCTTCCTTCCCTCTCCCGGTTTTTCCCTCTCGGTTTTCTTTAACTCCCAGCCGCTCTATCGCGGTTCCACTCACGCGTGTTACACTCCGTTTAACCTTTGTATTCTCCGGCCACTTCCTTCCCTACCTTTTTTTTTACTTCGTGCAACACGCACGCGGACTCGTAATGCGATCAACAATTATGTTTAAAGGACGGATATATCTATGTGTATATATGTGTAATAACGTATTTACACACTTACAAAGGGGATTCGACAAAAGCAAAATTTTTTAATCCGATATTCGGTGCACACCACTGGAACATTCGCGGAATACTTGCGTAACGGAATTTTTTTTTTCATCTGATTCCCATAATTTTGAAAATTTTCCATATGAATGGGAAATCGGAGGAAGGCGCGAGTGTTTTAGCAATGACTCGACACGTAATCATCTCGACGCGTGCGTTCTCGCTCACCGGATGGGATATTACATATTTCTGACTTTTGATCTTGTTTGCGTTGAATTATGCACGGCGATGCGGTGGAGAGAATGTGTATCTTACTAAATACCGTTCATCATCATCGTTCATCACTTTCCGCTCCGAGTTTCTAGCGTCCATTTGTCGGAGCGCGCGCGGTGTTTGCCGCTGTTATTTGCACAAGCTTCGCGCGCTCGACTCTGTTTCTCATCAAAGGCGATTTTCGCGAACGTAGTACGCGCACTCCTATTACGGAGGTCTGATAAGTGCGCGTTATCGTTTCGCTCGAACGCTTACGCGATAGCTACTACTGCCGCTACTTTTGTTTTATGCGCGATATGAGATAACGCGCTCCGCAATATCATCGCGCGGTGTGATGGCGATGAGCGAGAATTACGCAACTTGAAATCTAAAATCCCGAAATGAGAGACGCCGTCCTTGATAGAGCGAAGAACGATGAGTCTGTGAGAAACAAACGATCATGTAGGTTTAAAGTGTCTTACGTAATCGCTCTTGATTGTTGTTTGTTAACGCGTTGCCGGAATTACTGAATTGGTCGCGGAGGCAGCACGTAGACCAGCAATCAGGACCAAAATAGCAGACGGTGACCGCATCAATGTCGTTATGTAGTGCGTGGTATGCTATTAGCTGTAAATCATGTAAGCCGTGTTAATAGTCTATACATCCGGTAGATTAACGCTCTCATTCACGCCGTTTAATGACTCCAACGCCGATTCGAACGTTTCGAACTGTTTGACAAAAAGCAACGGCCAGAAGCATTGCTGTAATGTTCCATACCGCGCTGTACCCTCCTCTCTGTATATTTTACCGTCAGTAGACAGAGAAACTGTCAATTAAAACAATTAAACTCGTCAAGAAATAGAAAATAATGACAAGTAAAACGTTTCCTCGAGTCAAATTGACGGCAAAACTAGGGTATACATTCATCTCCGGTTGTTCCAGTTGCTAAAGTCTCTGTCCCGCGTCTCTGTCTTCTTCGAAGCGCGAGCTCATTATTTCTAAAACACGTTGCCGCATAAACGATCGTTAATCGACGTCCGAAGACAGAAATTCGCGCGAACGAAATTCCTCGTTTCGATGTGCGAGCGAGATATTATAATCACGTTGTACTATCGATTGACGTGTGTCGGAGGGTTGGGCACGGTCTGGTATGAGGCGAAGGAGGGTGAGTGTTAGATGGAAGGAAGTAGAAGCCGGCAGGGAGAAGACGCCCCCTAATAGAATGCCAATATGATTATGTGTGCCATGCTGCATCCAAACCACGATCCATGGTGCGCGTACTAGTTGTACTCTTCAATACTCGCGCGCGCGGCTGCGTCTTGGGACTAAAAGTGCGCGTGTAACACACCTTCTCGATTCGTTTCTCCGATATTCTAATCGAGCGGCTACACATGTCTATTATAAAAATACACAGAAAGAAATACAAGGAATTGCAAGGAAAATGTATGCGTGTGTGTAAAAGTGCGCTTATCTATCCGAAACCGCTTTGACTTTATTACACGCAATTTTCGCACACTGCACCGCCTTTCTCTGTCGGACGGAAAATTTTAAATGCATATAATATTACGCGCGTATCGACGAACGCGAGAGACGCGATATTGTGTTTTCTCTCGTTGAGTTTCGTGTCCATCGATTGCCCGCAAATTTATTCTATTTGCGCGTAAATGTCGCGCGACGTTGCATTAAATTCACCGATTTATAATGTGTTTTCCGGCGTGTAGAACGCGCGCACTAAATCAAGCAAGTCACGTGTAATGCGGACGGGACCGCGTTATTGTCGCGCGTCAGCCGGCACGCCCGCGAACCGAAGCGGAAAATTATCCGAAACGCGTCGTTTCAGATTCTATTTGCTGCCGTCGTTGACGTATTTCTTGAAGCTTTGCGCGCGCGTTTCAGCTGCAACTCGCGTTTAACGAAGTTAAGTCCGTTCACTTTGCCGTTAATCGATCACCGGCTTCCGTCGTGATCAGCCTTCGTTCCCGTTCTCTCTCTCTCTCTTTCTCGCCATTTCCCCAACATACTCTTCTTCGCACAAATTACAAAACACGTTCGTGTCACACGCGCGCTCGCGCGCGCGGATGGGCTCCGACAAAGTGCGCACGATGGTTCCGATACTACGAAAAGCGTTTTAAACTCTCCGTGAATGGTCGCGTCACGAAAAATCACGCTGTAATGTTTCGTCAAACTCGATGCGAACGGAAACGGGGATAACTACATGTATAGACGAACGATAATGCAAATTATCAGAGAATAAGTAAGTAGGTGGAAAAAATTGTTGTAGAAAAAATTCATGCTCAGCTAAAAAATAAATAAATCTGGCGATATATATATATATATATTTTTTTTTTTCACGAGCTTTTGAAAGAACGTTAAACGGAAGTGTCTATAATACTTATTGAAAGATGCGTTCCGCAGATCGCGGCTCTTTCTCAAGCGCCCACCGGGGCTGATCGTGTGCAAGGGTAGTGCCCGTCGAAGTTAACCTTTGTTTCGCGCATGACCGGCCTTTTGAGTTTATCAGTGTGTAGCAGGTGTGTGGCGCTTTATTTATAACGCGGCAACGTCCCTTCTTCCTTTCGCGAAACTGCCGTGGCCGATCGCGTTAAGCCGCGCGAGCAGTTCGTATATCGCACGTATATATATGTATGTACATATATAAGGGCTGTGACACGTGTGTATTCACGCGTGTCCGTGCTTTTATGCATGCACACACGCACGCATCGTATATTGTGTACGCGACATTGCGCGCGCGGCAGTAGCGGTAGCAGTAGTATTGCGTACGTATAGGTAAACGCATGTTCCGCGCCTAAGTAGAACATACGCGCATTTGTGCGTGCGTGTGTGTCTGCGCGCGTTTACATACGCTCTCTCGAGTACGTTGCGTGTGTGTTCATGCGTAACATACACGTCTTTCATACGAGAATTATCGAGATATTCGCATGCCACCCCGCAAGCTCTGTCAGTAGTACGCGCGTTAGAAAAGCTTGTTGGTTTTTATTCTAATTATTACAAAATGATAGAAAAGAAATGTCGATAATGATCGTTGTTGACAGCTCGCTCGTTTCGATTGTTATTACAATTAACAATTTGTTTCCTCTAGCTCTTTCGCGTTGGTATAAAGATGGATTTGCGCGCGAAGAAATGAACGTGCGAGACGGAGTCTAATAAAAATGGAATTTACGAAATTTTAATACCTACCCCCCTTCCCCTCGTATATACGCAAGGACTTGTCTCGCATTCGTCGCGTCCTTCTTACAGATGATTGAACGTGAATACAACAGATTTCCGCGCGATGCTTCGCTCTGAATAAAATGTCGTTTTTTTTTATTTTATTTTTTTATTTTTTTTTATCGGACTTTCGTATTATTATCTTTCCTCTTATTGACATGTTCGAATGTACTGTGTTCTGTTCGCTATTCGCACTTTGTGCGCGCGCTATCTCTTTCAATTTAATATACACATCACAGGAATGCGAATATTGAATGTAAATTCTAATCAAAGTATTAATAAAAGTATTAATAAACGTTCTTAATAAAAGTATTAAACGCGTTGTATATATATTATATATATATATATGAAGCTCACTAATAAGATAAAAAATTTAATTTTTGTTTTCACAACAAAAGAAACTCTTTCGATGAAAAACTAAATATTCGCAAATTATTTTTCTGCGCGACATCCGCCACGATGTGCGATTTTAATTTTCACCAACCCACGTGTCGCAAGATCTGTTTTAAGGCGACATTGTTTCTCCGCAAAAGGGCGGTGGCGGCGGCGGCGGCGGTGGCGACGTCAAAAGGGCCACTAGGAAAGGGACACAGGGATGAAATTCTTAGCGGGGCCGTTGAGAATAGGAAAGCGCCACCCGAGAATGGCGGAATTAAATTTATTCAGGCAGTGCCAATAAGTCGGAAAAGTTGCGTCCTAAAAGCCGGAATCCGCGCGCGCGCTTGGCGCCTACCTCCCCCTCACCGCCAATTCACTCCCGTTGTCTTGTTCTCTTTTCCTACTTTGCTTCTGTTTTATTGTGAGCCAAAGAAGGCAGTCATGATACGAACGCTCAGACGGAGTATTGCGCGCGATCGATGTTGCTTGAGAGGAATATTAATGAAAAAAAAAAAAAAAAAGAAACAATCTTTCTAATACTTTTATATATTTATAATAAGAGCTTAAGAAAGAGACCGGCTATGTGCTATACATGTATATTGTTTAAGTCTCGAGAGGCGACAGGAAATATATATCTTTTATATTCGCAGTGATTTTAATTGGCACGCAACTTGTCTTTCTGCGAGAGACACGTGTCTCTTATCAATCGCACACAAGGAAATAACTAAAATAACACCGCTTATTGTGCAAGTCCTTCTACATCAATGACACGGAAAGACGTCTTTAGTGGACACAGGTTTAAGGGGGACAAGGATTGCGCCGATGAATAGAGCGCGGTTTAATGACTATGTTTGGTATATACTCCGCTTTCCCATTCAAGGGAAAATCCCTGTCCCTAGTTGGTCTCGGAAGTCAGTGTCTCGTCGCGCTGCAACGGCGTGCACGGGGTCTGGCTGCCGCGTACTAATTATAATTATCATCATGCTCATCCCTAGGAAACTCAATGGTGCAACTCGACGTGGCACTGCTAATTGCGAGGACTTGGTCGGTCTCGATTGTACATTGTCGGACACTGCTCGGCACTTAAAACAAGGGTCCTCTCTCCTGGTTCTGTGTATGCATATACGTCGATGTCATGTTAATCCTATTCTCGTTTACGAGTAAGCTAAGTGTGGATTTAATGATGTAACTTTTGTTATTTCGCAGTCGCTAGACTGTGGAAATAAATCAGCCGGGTAACATTTCGCTGTGGCGAAATGTAGCTTTTATGGTGTTTTTTTTCCTTGAGATTTGGACGTTGTTCTGTTGCGACGTGTGCGATTCTCACTTTTTTGTCTTTTTATTCATTACATCGACGTTTTCAACGGTGGATTTTAATAATTTTCTACGCGCGAAATCCGTAATACACACATAACCGGGTTACGAAAAAAAGAAAAAAAAAAAAAAAAAAAAAAAAAAATGGTGAAACAAAGTGCTGATAAAAGTAATTTTAAGAAAGTCGATGAGCCGGTAAGCTAGGAAGATAAGATAATATATTGGAGGCGAATTGCAATGGACAGAATCAGCCCCTCGTAATTTGCTTCGAGGCAGCAACCCCGTATCCTGACCCCGTCGTGACGTAGACGACCTTCTGACAACCAATTACATCGAGGACGAGGTGCAAACGATGAGAAAAAGGATGCAAAGACCTCAGCGCATAGAAAAGCGAGCGCGCGCGCGCAGCAGCTTGATTAATAAAAACCTTGGGATAGTGAAGCGCGTATATGGACGTAGCCCGGCGTTAATTTAACAGTGCGCGCGCGGGAATATCGAGTGAGATTTAATCCGGCGAATAAATTGGACGAATAACACGTTTACTGTAATAGTAATATACGAGAGTATATTACGGCAAAATCTAAATTCGATAATTCTTACGTATTGTATTGGATTGTGCGCGCGCGTGCGATGCGTTCACACACGAACAATATGTATATTTCCGTCATTCATTTGCTTTTTCAATTGTGTGTGCAATATTCGCGAGAACGCGAGCCGCGAATCGATTTTGACATTCCGCTCCGAACGGGCCGGGAGGGCGGTCGATTCGAGGATCAAATCAAACGGTCGTAGGGCTTCCCCGAAATTATATCTGACAATTCCTATGCAATTGGGGAGCAATGTCATGACTGTCTCACTCACCGCCGCAATCCGCAGTCAGCTGGCTCGACATATATGGGACGGACAAGGGGTGAGTATCGGGGTTTTCATTAGGGTGGGATTTCGCATGGTCGTCTATATATCCATCGGGCGGCTCCGTGAAGCTCTCGAATGCGAGATGGATGCACGTTATACGCACTGTCAAGAGAGCCAAGATTGTCATACAGCGTTACTAGGAGTATCTATTGTCTTTCCACAATGTGCGATATACCGGAGTAAAGATATTACCCCGTGTGTGAGAATGTGCGTCAAGTCGCACTATACGAAGAGGCGTCGAAACCGATAATGTAATATAAAAGATATTAGCGCCCAATAAGTGTCTTTTATCATCAAACTATTGTTTCTTCCTCCTTTCTCTCTTTCTCTCGATTCGTTTTATAAATTCATTCACAATTTAATTTTTTTCTGTTTTTGTGCACGCCGTTGCAAAAAGAGACACTGACTTTCGAGACTAACTAGAAATTTTTTCCTCCGAATGGGGCGCGGAGTAATGTGTGCTCATAAAAAGAACAAAATGAAATAAAACCGAATAATTGATGTAATTAATAATATAAAATATATCATGTTTTTTTGTCGCAACCAAACACACACCGTTCGCGTTAAACTAAATGTTGCATTTGATTCGAAAATTAAATATCCAACATCACAACGCGGTCACGTGGAAAGTGTTTTTTTTTTTTTTTTTACAATATGCCGTGTACAAATTCACGTGTAATCGAATGACGCATCCGAAGCGATGAACCTCGTTTCAACGAACGGTATAGAGCGAATCGATCACATGCCATTCGATGATCGATCGGCCGTGGATGTCAAGCATCCGTGGTGCAATGTATTTTGTCATCCGAACAAATATCTCGCTAGTCGATCGAGTACGAACTTTCGTGATCGATCGAACAATTTATTCAGCAAGCGTGGGGTGCCAATATGTTGCCACTTGGCAGGAAACCACGCGCAAGTAAGCGAAACGTAAAACAATCCGTTTCGTTCCAACCATCTTGGAAGACATAGCTTCCGCGCTCCGCGGATATGTTAATGATAATTAAAGCAATTCGGTTGAGCGATTACGTTTCAGTTTCCCTTCTCTCAGCGATTGTTGCTTTAGTAGATTAAAATCGCGCGAGCGTAAGAAACTTCGCGAAACGATAGTTTCACAAGAAATATCACAGGAAAATCTTAAACGCGATATATTATTTGTTTTTTTTTTATCACTACCGTGATAAAAAAAAAAGAAGACAAATTGTACTGAAAAGAGGTAATTAAAAAGTTGATTATAGGCCCTTAAATTCGGAAGTCGCTCAGAAGCGACTTATTCGAAACATTTTTCACACACTCACGATATTAAAATGTCATTTTTTTTTTAATGTTGAGAAATTCTCATATAACTCGCGCACACAAACCGAAGAAGATAAGAGTGTATATATAATATGCGTGTTAAAGTAACAATGTTACGAGGATTACACAGATACTGCGGAGAGAAATTTAATGACGTAACGCGCGGGAGAAAGATATGCGAGTGCTCTCTATTCGAAACTGAAAGCCGAAGCTCTCGGAGAGAGCGGCGCATAGTTGTGCACATTATATTTATATATACACACGTAGGAAAATAGAATAATGAACGGAAGGAGAGAGATTTACACGCGAAGCTACGCACGTAGAGAAGGGGGATTGGCTTCTGTTTACCGGCGCGACTCGCTCTTGTTACGAATCTTCTTCCTCTCTTCCATTTGTTATTGCTTTCCCTCTATTTCCGGATTATCTTTCGCGCTACGCCTGCGAGCTTTCTCGGCGTTCCTGAGCTATCTCTGTTTGTGTCCCGACAACGCTCGTGGCAATGCGTAATTTTTATCACGTTAACACGTTAAGTCTGAGAGAGTATTTTGAATGGGGCGGCAGATTCGCACACGGAGAACGAAAACGCACGTATACAGGAATAACCGGAAAGGATTACGTTACCGTCAAAACTGGATTTCTGTTTTAGTTAAAAGTTATTTTTTTTATTTTTTATAAAGTTATATATAATAAAAGTTATATTATTACGTAAAGTTATATTATTATATAACACACACACAAAGTACGAAATATATTATAATATCTGTTTTTCGCGTATCTGTTTTTCACGCGTAACTTTCTGTTTCAAATACGATTGAAAAAAAAAAATATATATAACATATATATATGCTCGCGTTCCTTCCTTTCCGATGTTTTCCTCCTTCGGCTTCCGGCCTTTGTTTTCTCCAAAGATCGGGAGGAGAGAAAGAGAACGCTCCTAACGAAGAAATTAAAGACGGAAGACGGCACACGCGAAAGTACTACTCTTGGTTTTGCGTTAAACTTTTATGATGCACTCACAGATAAAGCTGCTGCGGAGGAGGAGTTCTTCTTCTGCCGTTATACGGATCTGACTCGTTAAACCGATTTCGTTCGGGCAACATCATCTCGTTATTAACGGAACGTCGACTTTTTTCCCTCGTTGACATTGCGACGTATCTTTAACGTGCTTTAACTCGTTTTGAGGATTACATTACGAGTTCTCTTCGAATATATAGAAACGCCGAACACATTGAATGTTCCCGTGTCGGGAGTTACACAAATTGCGTGTATGTGTGCGGTTGCAGCAGCATAAGGTTAATTAAGCGAAATCTGTACTTGGGCTTCTAACGACGAAGAGACTATTTTCAATCGTAAATTGGTAAATCGCGAGGATTTTTATCGTCTTCTCGGATTACGTTAAACGTGTCTCTTTATTGACTTTGGATTGGAACTGCTCGTTCTAAATTCTGATCTCACAACTGTTTCAAAATTGAGTTTTAATTAAAAAAAAAAAATAAATAAATATTTGTAAGAGAGAGAAAAGAACAGCGATAGAAGTCGTATTTAATTTTGCGTAAAATTACATATCCGACGTGTTTAGATTAAGATTTATTCGCGTCGTGTCACTGACTCGCGTAATACCGCGCTATCGCGCAGATCCGCCCGTTCGCGCGCGCCGCTGAAATTCGCCGTACACGAATGTACGCGCATCCATTTGTCAGTCAGAATCTCTCGTAATAGTCGGTGTATCTCGTAACAAATCCGTAAACGCGACTCCTTCCTTCCTAAAGAGTCGCCTTCGTGAGTAAATATTTGATGCTATACGGAGGATCGGGCCGCCGCGTTGCGCGCATCAAGCAAATGGGAAAAACGCAGTTTTATCGTTTGTGCGCGCCGCGAAATAAAGTGTGCCGAAGAGAGACGAAGACGAGAAAAACGGAAAACGGACACTTATATATATATGTATATATATATTTTATATATATATATATATATATGTACATCTCTCTCTCGAAAAAGAATCGAAGACGAATACTGCGCGCGCGGATTCAAGGAATTGATACGAGAGGAAGGAAATACGGTAGCGAGAAAAGTGGATCTGAACATGCAATATTTGCGATCCACTCAACAGCGTGGCTGTCCCGGGATAAGCTTTATCATTTAAGTCAATGTAGACTTCATATCGCTGTGCTCGTATCGCGATACGCGACCTCCACCAAACGGAGAAGAGATTCGTACCGGTCAGATATGTCGCATATGGCTTGAGACTTTTACAGCGCTGAACAAATAAATGCGCGAGCAATTTTCATTACTTTTTGCACTCTGTTCTTGTTGTTAAGAGCGAATTCGTCTTATCGGCGAAGAGGTTTCTATATACAACGTGTTTATTTTGGATAAAGCGAATAAGCAATGATTCCCCTTCGCTGTGTATATAATGCAAATACCACCCGACACTGCGAACGCCTTTCTCGTCGAGACGCTGAAATAAACAGAATTCATATATTAGAGATCAGTTTCTGCGGTTTCGGTGAAGGAGAAGCTCCCCAAATAGGCGATGAGGGAGATATTAGTCGCGTTTCGTAAATTTCAAATAAACCGATGACAATGTCGCCTTATATTCCTTAAAAAAAAACAAAAAAAAAAAAAACAAAACCAAAAACAAAAACAAATGTCTAGAAGTACATAATCACACTTTGGTTTCGGATATAACAGAAATACGAAGCTCAAATTACATACAGAAACAGTTCGAAGTGTGATCTAGAAAAAAATCTTTATTGAATAAAGTAGTAATTAAAATCTTGTATTTTGCAACGTATGCAATTGTGTGTGCCGAAGAAAGAAATAGACACACGGAAAAGATAAATAAAGATTTTTAATTTATAATTTTCGATTTAATTAATCTTAATGCGTATTGTAGAGTGCAAATAACAATCGCAAGAGAAATAACGCGTATAAACTCGCGATCGTCGACTCGGATAAAATACAAAACGTAATAATTCATCGAATTAATCTCAGCCAATATATTGCTCGATAGTAAGTCTGATATACGTATGTTTACATTCGCGCACTTAATATTTAGTAATGGGTATCACGTACGTACGTCGGTCCGCAATTACTCAACGATGGACAATTACTCTGTCTATAGTATCAGATATTATTATAGGATTGCACTGTTTGATTTAATTGCCGACAAATGACCACGTCATTCCAGAGTGACATTTTTCACCTTTAAAGACGATTTTTTCTAGCATTAATTAAAAAATGCGTATTCTGTGTAAAAACACACACACGGACACTCGATATTTGTACATTCGCGATTACCGCCGCGAACCCGATGGTCAGCCATCCAAAACGGAGAAAAGAGTGCAATGTCGGATTGCATTGAAGGAGAAAGAGAGGATCCTTAGCTTGGGTCCTGGCAAGTATTGTTAGGTAAGTATGCCGCGAGCTTCGTCGAGTTAATCAACCTTCCGGGAGAGAGAAAGAGAGAGAGATCACTAGAAGAGAACAGATGAGAGATTCCATTCCTACATTCTTCGCATATTGCCAGCGGTTCTCAACTCGGCATTTGGAAAGCCTGCCTATCGATGACGTCTCGCCGAAAATTGTTTTGAAGTGAATAACGTTCGAAAAAAACGATTAATTGCAATAAATGTAATGCCGATTAAATTATTAATACCGATTCCTCGGCGATGGAAATTGAAGCGCGCTCTGAATTAAACTTTTTTTTGCCTTTTTCTCCAATTGTTTTTTTATATCACTGCGTAGAAATGGCGAAGTCATATCGAGAAGCAAAAACGTGTTACACTCTGTTGCAAGTAAAATAAGAAAATATTCTGGATCTGTACAGGTCGCGATATGTCGATGCCCCGCTTATTCGTCACGTTGTTGCACGGCGGCTGTAAACGGTTCTCTTGTTTTGGAGAGCCAAGAAACAAAAGAGGAAATAAAATCACAAAGAAAACGAGAGAAAAACTTGCCGAAATTTCTGGGCGCATTTTGCGCTCGAATATAGGGAAAGAATAGTCGTAACAAAATTACGAAATTATTTCACGTCCGTCGTAGTTTGATATAAGCTCGAATTTAATTCGTGTAATTTATCTATTGACAAGAAAAAAAATATATCGAGATAAGTTTGCTTAAATACTCGCGCAGGATTCAAACATTGATTTTAACTTTTTTAACGGAGTTTCGTCGGATTCCGCTCAATATGTGCAAACGGCACAGTGTGCGCAGATCAAACTATGAAATATTCGGCGGGATATACCCGGGCTCGAACACATGTGGACGAGCAATTTAACTAAAAAATCCAATATTTCCTCGATTAATCATTTCTTTGGAAATCACATCGGAGGTTCCGACCGGAGGAGTTTTTTTAGGGAATCGCATGTACAATTTGCACGCAGCAGAAAGTGCGCTGTACACTCGTTCGGAGAAGATGTGATCTTTGAATGAATGCGGACTATACTATATACAAGAACATATGATGTATCATCGCGCAAGATTGCGAATGCGCGATCGTGATTGGTAGACTATTGATCGCTGTAAAGAAAAAAAATGCCTATCTATTCCGTTACTTATTGGAAAACATTCGCACGCACCGACAAATTCACATCCGACAAAATTATTCGCAATTTCTGTTAATTGCTCGCGTTTAATTTTCTGTTTGTCAGATTTTCTATCGTGAAACACGTTGATCTATCGCGGCAAGAGCGCGAACATATATATATCTTGCCTCTGTATATCTTTTCTCTATACCGAATCCGATACTTTCCAAGGACGAATGAATTTCCCTGCGGCGTCCGACACCGACGCCAACGCGCTCCGTCGTCCAATTTGCCGTCGTACATACGTCAGAGCTCAAAGCCAATAGCCGTCGTCGTCGTCCGCCGCCGCCGCCGCCGCCGTCCCGAAAAAGGAACGTGGCCGGGTCGCTGTCGCGCCGTTATCGGATATTTGTGGCCGGAAATAGAGGTAGGTATCGTATAAAATGACAATAAGGGCGTGCCATCCTCAGCGACCCCGGCGTTGTACCGCGTCGCACATCAATAACATTCGTTACCCGCGTTACATCCCACGCACACACACACACACACACACGCACACGCGCGTACCAAGGATTTCGTTTGTTCCACACGCGGAAAACACGAGGGATGCCGCGCGGAGAGACGCCTCTCTCTCTCTCTCTCTTTTTGTATCGAAGTCGCGGTAAAGAATAGCCGACCGTGCGGCAACGTAAGAGGCCACTTTACGTAACGTATGTCGCCTTTGTTAAGAAGGTCCCGTTGTCCGTCGTCCGTCGAGCGTCGACCGCGTGGACACGCTTTATGAGATAGAAGAGACAACGAGTGTGCTCACCTACCGATATCTTTTCACTCAGCGTCGTCCACGGTACGATAAGTTATATATCCTCTCGAGGGTTAACTAGATAACTAACAAAATATTCGCAATATAAAATCCGATAAAATAGTTCTTCGGTTTTCTACTCGATTTTCTATTAATTGAATTTTGTTACGCTCTATTTCATTTATGCACGACCATGCAGTTATTTGGTTTACGTTAATTGGAAAATGTTCTTTATTGCGATTTAGCGTAGTTTAGTTATATTTTTCGCGAATTGCGGTTAAAAAAGAGTAGAGAGAGAAACACGAAGATATTCGAACGCGGATTTCGCTCGCGTAACGTCGAAGATATTTTCACTTGAAATTATTAAATATGTTATCAAGATTCCGCCGTGCTGTAATTTTCGCGCTCTAATAATATTTGTAGAGAAGAAGCATGTGGTCTCGAGTCCGGCGCGGTGTGTGTCTCCGCAATGTCGTTAGAAAATGTCCTTCCGTCCCTTCCTTCGACTATACCAGTTTTCTCAGCAAGCAGCTTAAAAGGCGGATAAAATAATTCACTTTCGCGCAGTCTAACGCGTTTACACGACGACGCGCGCGTGGTTACGCGCGTGGTTACTTTCAAGTCCGCTCGCGATGAATGTGCACGTCCTTTATTTTTATTCTTTGTATTGGGGTGGAGATTTTAAAGACTCGTTGCTTGTTTCCCTCCAAGTTTCGTCAACACGCGACGACTTTTACTGATTTTTTTAAGTTATTTTTTAAAATGTTGTAAATAATCAAATAAAACTTTACTCGAAACGCTGAAGTCGATTTTTGTGTTTCTAATGTTTCTATACGTTTTATTTTTGGTTGTGTGAAACGTTTTACGAAAACGGAAGATAGCTATTAGAAGTGGGATATTGCCGAGCAACCATACGCCTATCCTGATCCGAACGCAAATCTAAGAAAAAATACGCGCTTTCCGCGTCAATAACAGTCTTGTCCCGACGACACCTTCAATACGCCACTCGCTGTCTTTTTCTTGTCATACTCGTCGCTCTTCTGTACCCGGTTTAACAATTAAATTAGTCGGTGCCCACGAAGTTGTCCCGTGGAGCCTTGCAAAAAGGAAGAAGTGATCCCCCAATGTCGACCGGAGTCACGAACGGAGGAGAAACCTCTCGAGAGTGTGTGTGCGTGCGTGTGTGTGTGTGTATGTGTGTTAAGAAAGTCTTCGCTGTTACTCCGTTATACTCTGCTCCCGCGAAGGGTCGGTAGGCAGGCAGGCAGGCAAAGCACAAGCCAGGATATTGAAATTTCCCTTCTAGGAAGTATTTTTCTTGTTCAATTTCTCCTTCGTTCACGAATCTCCCCTTTGTTCTCTATCTCGCTTTATCTCAGGTCTCACACATTTTGTTTTGTAATCCCCAATTTCTCTTTGCCTGTTTATTAAAGATCACACGCAATCATTTCGAGAAAAATTCGATAATCCTCGAGTGATTGATTGCAAAGGTAATCGCGTTTATTTCTTACTCGCATATAACAATTTGCGACACTTGTTCAAGTGGTGGATAAAAATAAAAATACGTATATATATATATATACGTAAATCGAAAAATAACAAAAAAACTGACATAAAACGTAAATATAAATTTTCAATTAATCGCAAACAGACAAAAAAGGTAGTCGACAATCTTATTTTTTTCGGCATTCTCGGTTAATTGTCACTTTTATCGCTGTGTTACGGGTAAAAGAATACAACTCGCAAATAAATCGAAGATTATTAATTGTTACACACACCGGCGTTACTTCCAAAATCTTTATTGCGAGAAAGAGAGAGAGAAGCACGTACGTAACAGAATGTTGGTGGCCAGGGATAGGGACCCGACATTGTTAATTACGCGCAACATTGCGTAGCTTCACATTACTTCAGCCCACCTGGCGAGGTTAATGTAGGATATAATGTCGTGGGGGGGGAGGTAAACTAGTACTTATTGCGAAGAAAACTCTACGTATAACCGCACATATCTTCACTTTTACCAGAAATTACCACCCGTTCTTAATTAATGCGCACAGACATGCGCTGCGAGTTCAGTTGCTTCCGGTTGGTAAGAGGATTTAGGAACGATTGAGCGTATTATTAAACGATATTCAAACTGATCGTTTTAAACATTTTAGAGAGAAAGAGAGAAGAGTTAAATAGCATTAACAATTTAAACTTTATAAAGCTCGTACGATCTATGAATCGACAGATGTTTCATAAAGTCTCGGATTTTTTAATACGGTAACGAAAAGATATACGAGAGTGTGAAATAGAGAAATTAAGTATGCGAACGCGCGCGTGTGTTAACATTCTGATGCCTTCTCACTTTCGCTCTCAATTTGTCTTTTAAGAGGGCATATTCTACTTTGAACGTTTTTTTAAAACTATTTTTAAAAAGTTGTTCTCTAGGAAATATAAAAACGTAAGAGTATTGATGTTTTATATATATACGTACGTATGTTTATTCATCATCTTTTACATCTTTAACAGAATTTAGCTTCTATTCGAGTATTTAGTTTATATAAAACACATGAATGTTACTTTGTGTCAAATATAATGTCGCGTAAAACAATTCTGGGTTTATTGTTCCGCGATTTTTGCGCCTGTCCCGCCCGATCTGAAAACCAACGATTTCAACATTTATATTTTAATCTACACAAATGCGATTAATCGTGGAAACTCTTCAGAGCAAACTGATAGTAGCTCAACATTTAGCGAAATAGCCAAAAAAATAAACAAATTGCATGAAACTAACACAGAAACAGATATATACCTATATACTAGATAGAATCTGATGTGAGACACTAATACTGTGAAACATATACAGCGGAAAAGAATTGCGTGTGTTGTTTCTGACCCGGCAATAAGAAAAGTTCAGTTTCTTCCTCCCCCCCCTCTCCCCCGCAAACAGACTACAAAACTCTAATGAAGACGCGCTAAGAGTTTATCTTGGGCGTCGCTACACCGACGATTGGTCGATCCCTTAGGGAAGATAATTTCGAGTGCAGCTCCACTTCCGTTTTCTTTAATCAAAATCTATCCATCTATCTACTTATTTATCCGATCTACGTCTGTGTACGAAATCGAGGCATTTATCTATTTGTGTGTTCGCACATTTAATTATCTATAATTAAAAGCTCACTGCAGCGCGTGCGTTCGATTAATATTAGAATTGCATGATAAAAGAAAGATTTTTGTTTCTGATGTGACGCAAATGTTGGAAATAAATTATACGTTGCGAAAGAACGACACGTTTCTATAACAGAAAGGAATCGAAACTTTATTACGTATTATAAAAGAGAAATTTCGCATGCTCGCAATCTTGATTCGGAATATCTTTTGATGAGCGGCGCTTGGTCGCAAGAGTCGAACATTTGTCACACTGCAAATGATTCCCTCCCCGTACTGACGCGATGTTATTCTCAAACAGAATTGACGTCGTATATTATTCCCGAATACGTCGTCTAATGCATGTGACCGCGATTGAATTAATATTAAAAAAAAATTCCGCAAAACTTTTCGCGGAGCTTGCAAATAATGACCTTTGAATGAATTGCGTAGCAATCCGATTTTACAGTAGAACATGTGTGTTATATGCGAATCGTAATCAAGAAAATACATATGCTGTAATCTCGTTTAATTCAATTTGCAAACTACACTTGAACTTCGTATTTTGCTGGTTTTGCCAGGATCATAGAGAGTAACAGCATACAATCGACTTCACAAAAACTCTCGTGAACAGACTGATTTTAGGATTTAAAATTAATTTCGACTGCGTTGCGAACATAGTTTCGGGATTGCTTAAAAGAGATAGAAAAGAGACCTTCACGGAGAATCTGTGAAATGGTTCTCGCGTGGTGTTAACGCACGTAACGGTCGCCCGGATGGACGGTTCGAAAATTGTAGGCGCATTAGCTATTCAGACGCATCAGACCGCTGGCGTGAGATATTGCGAGTGTGTGTGTGTGTATGTGAGAGAGTGTGTGTGTATGTGCGCGCGTACGAACTGCACTACCCTATTTAAATATTCATGAACGTCTTTGTAATCGATGTAATACGGGCCTGGCGTAATCTCACGTGTCAGAAAGTAAATAGGCCTGCATTTTCGAACGGGTGATTTGGATGTCGCGCGGCAGACGAACCGCCTGAATCGTAATTAACGCGCGATGCTTGGACGATATCGATTCTTTCGCGAGAACCACAAAGCGTGTCGTCGTATACGGGGTTAATCCAGGATACTAGAGAAAAATCGATAACATGACAAGTGGATATCTGTTGCGGCTATATGTCGCGCGACAGACGAACCGCCGTAATTTTGACGTTACCTATCAATTTTTCCGCGGAAAACCACGTTCGACGCAGTATCATGCGGGTGTTGAGACAGAAAAAAAAATCGATGTACGAAAAGCGTCCGCTGCCGCGTACGTCGTCATCAACGAGAACACTATGCAAGATTGAATTACATAATATATAAGAGATCAGAAAGATTCGATGCGCGAACATTCAGCGACATTCTCATTAAATTTCATTTACGGCGGATTTGTCACAATGAAGAAGATACAACGGAAGAAGATACAACGCGAGACGACATCGTTCGGCGCGTACGGATAATCTTTGTTTTCTTTCCGGACGAATGGGAATTAAATTCATTACGTTTTCTCTCCGTTATACGCGTGGCTCGTCGTTCGCTGCGTCTCTTGTTTCGCTGCGGGGTGTTTAGCAGCTCGTACTGAAATAATTCCGGGCGAAATTTGATTTGCTAATTTGACATCGGCTTTCACCTCCTTCCCCGTTGTCCCTCTTCCTCACGGTGCGCAGCAAACCCTCTCTCTTTCTCTTTCTCTCTCTGGCCCGCCACGCAGCGCGTCAACCCCGCCTTTTACCGCAGCAATGCAACGACAATAGCATTATAATTATAATTGCACTGCGGCGCCGAGGTAAACAGCCGGCTTTGTACAGCCCCCACGTGTACGAACTTCTTGCTCTTATTAAATGAGGCGGTTGCGGCGGCAGCTCTCGTATGTACCGACATTATTGCATACCGCAGTAATAGGAGTAATGTACCGTCTTGCCTGGAGCCAAGGTCTGCGCGAAATCAATGCCGAAGTGATATTAGTATAAAATTATTTTCAACTAGAGGTGTGTGAACGCGCGGCGTGTTCGATGCTGCGGCGCGCCGGATGAAACACGTCGCAAATTTTTTTATCGCGATCTCTCTCTTAAAAAAAATCTACGCGCGTGTAAACAATAATATGTATTTTAACAATTTTTTCATTGCAATAATTGCTCCGAAGTCTTCCATCGCGCGCGCGACGTGTTGGTATTTCTTATCGGTCTTGCCGGTCTGTACGGAAGAGGTAAATATGAGACGTATAAAGGAACGACACCGTTTAAAGCGCGCTATGTGCCCCACGGGACACGCGCCACTATCGGCGGAGGTAATAAATATGTAAAAGACGGTTTATACGAAGTGTACACACAAGGGCCCCGGGTGTACACCTAAACATCGTATTACTTCGATAAGTGCATATGAATGACCTAATGGACAGGCTTTTAAAACGAATTATCTGATATGATCGATAGTACAAGCGGTTCGGGAAGCGTAAAACATACTGCGGAATCGTCGTTTTTTTTAACCGAGAGAAGTTACACAGAAAGACGTCTGTACGTCTTATATTTTCTTTTTGCACAAAATTTATGACAAGATGTATCAATATATTTTTTATTGTCACACGATATATTATATCCAAGTTTATTAAAACTTTGATCTTTTTCCGCTCGCCAAACACACACGCGTTAAAATCAAGGTGCGTCAAATTTACAATGCGTTTCCGCATCGATATCGTTAATTCGATAATCGATATTCGGGATTTGAGAGTCGAAAGGTTTTTTCGACGAAAGCTGTAAAATATGTACGAGCGTGTATATTTGTCGTGTTGTACTTGTTACTTGATGACGCGCGTTACGCGCGTCACAGCGCGGGCCATTTACGCGCTTATGATTATACCTATTTAGCTTTAGTTAGTTAGTGCCCAACTAAGCAATCTGTACAGTATTATCCACCGTCAATTTGCTCTCTCTCTCTCTCTCTCTCTCTCAGATCCCTTTGATGATTTGGACTAGAGGGTGTCTAATAAGATCTATCCCTATGTACATCTATATGTACGCGCCACATGAACACGTGCGTCCAAGTATAGTCTCTAGATTTGGTACATGCCCTTCCTCCTGGTATTACATATTTTCTCCGGCGCATCGCGCCGTTTAGCTCTCCTTTTAGTATCTTGAGTCGAACTCAAGATACTAACTAAGATAATTAACGTAACGTGTATATACACTCACGTGTATATACACGAGATCTCCGCGTGCTTAATCCGACATTGCATTGGAAAGCCAACGAAAAGCGCTAAATCCGTTGTGAGAAAAAATTATGCATTGATTTTAATTGCAGTTTACATACGCACATGTGACAGACGCAATCGTATTGAGAAGAGAATGGTACGCAGGCTTGTCGTTATTAAAAAAAATTATTTGTCGTGCAGATATCTTCTTTGTTTCCAAATTTCGCACATTAACAGAAGTGTCTAATAATTTTTTTTCTTTAATAATTTGAAAAAACGAGTCAATTTATTCTTTTTCTTTCTCCCTCTCTTTGTCTAGAAATCTTTGTATTTTTATTGTTTATCTTGTTTTTCACGTATTATTATTTTTTTCACGTGCTCATTTCTCGTGTTTTCATTATTTTTGATATTTCAATCAACGTTGTTTCGTTAATGTTGCGCTTGAGAGAACTTTAAGAAATAAATCGTAAGAATAACCAAGATTTCTCGATTCTAATACGTATGTTTGTGAGCGCATTCAATAGGAAATCTGTAATTTTATGTATACACATGTACGAATACATAACGAATATACACTTAAAATATATACACTTAAAATATATACACTTAAAATATATACACAGAGTATGTATCAACTATATACATGCCTTATGTTTGCATGTCTTTGAGGGTGGCTTCTAGGAAGCGCTCGAGATATATATTACTCCTCATTAACTGCGCAGTATTCCCTAATAAGTACGTTTGATCCTATTGAGGAGAATATATCCGTGAGATTTGCTAGCTGTGCGCGAAATGATTGACGATCAATATCAAACTTCTGTAACCACCAGCTATAATTTCGCTTCCTCCAGTCTCTCTAGATTATTATTTTCTATTATTTCGCCACGAGAGATACTATATTGATATCCTTGCGTATAATGTCTCGTACGCATCAAATCGCATCAATTCGGAGACATGCAAATATCATTTCACCGATGCGAGTCATGGTATTCCGATAACTTTTTTTTTGCTTTACGTTTACGATACATGTAAACATAAAACAACGGTTTCAAACATTTAAAAAATTTGAAATTAGTATTATAACAATTGTGATATTATACTGTCGTTGATCGAAATCCATTTAAGCTGATTCGGAGGCTCGATTTAGTTCGCTTTTCAATTGATAACTCGACTTGAAAGAGACCGGCTCGGAAAAATCAACGATGTGGATTCGAACTCGAGACCTCCTGCAGCCCTCGCACTCAGCCGGCCGCAAGACCGGTGTTCTGTGTCGAAAGTATAGACGCACATGTATGTTGATGTAAGTTTTCCTTCCTTTGAGTAGTTTTCTTCTCTCTCTCTCTCTTTCTCTTAGAATAAGACTTTGAATATCCTTCCAAAAGTGAGTTTAAGAATGTTTCCGATGGTTTCATAAACGTGGGAAATCTACCCGAGGAGTTTCTTTCTCAAAATCTCGTCGTTGGCGATCCAACCGCGACGTGTCTAACAATGGCGATGCGAAATTCAGAATGTCTCGCTTGTTTTCGCAAATCATCGGATATCAAATACTTCTCGTCGTGCTGCGATTTCATCATTCGCTCGCAATTTGAGGTGCATGCTCTCGGTGCCGCGATTAAAAAAAGCAACAAGGAGAGAAAATATATTCTACTTTCTTGCTAAATACTTTGGCGAAAATAAATCAAAGAAAATTGCATTCTCTTTTCCGCGAAAAAAAAAGAACTCATAGTCGAGAGGCAAAACACGCGCGCGCGATTTTTAAACCATTTGACAACATTGAAACGCGAAGGAAATTTTTTTGCCGTGGATTATACGTAATGTGCTTTTTTTTTGTCGATATGGAGATCGGTGGAAAATTTGAATCCGATTTACCGGGAGCGTGTTCCAATTTACAAAAATCCGTCACACAATTTCCGTCTCTTTCATCCAAGTAGCACAACGCCCTTAGGTGTATATGTATCGGTAGTTACTCGACGCCCCTCGAGAACAACTCGAAAAGCATTAAGTAAAAGCACTCCTGAGGCACCGGTGTAGTCCGCAACGGCGGCAGGAAAACGGCCTGTTCATTACTCGGCCTGTTAAGTTTTCAACGAAGCCCACGCTAAAGAGTGATTTACACACCGGGGGTAAGTTTCCCCCTCCTTTGCTTCGCTACTCGTCGCCGGTTGTTGTCCAGCATCTTTTGCTCGGTTCTCTCAATTTCAAACAGAACCAAAAATATGAGAAACAAATGCGCGAAAAATATCGCAGAAATGACAAATTGGGAAATTACATATATTCGGTTTTTTTTCTTTTAAAACAGGCGCAAAAACTGCAAACAATACGTATATATATCGCACGTTTTTTCATGAAAAATTTAGTTTTCGCAATTTTTTAGCAAAACGAGTTCGTGCGATTCAATTGACGTTGGAAATTTTACGTGCTACTATACGAGCAAATTTCTTTTTGTCTAAAACTAAAAAAATAGAACGTAAAAGAGACGGATAGGCAAATCAAACAAATCTTATTTGATGACGCACAAAGAACGATAAATTGCGGTTAACAACGTCAGTCTTTGGCAACTTAACAAACGGCAAACAAAATTCTCGTACAAATAATTTTAGTTTATTCCACTGAACGAATGTAGTATATTTAATGTACTATACTTCTTCTATTTTATCTTATAACATTATTACCGAACTCGCAATATATCCGTTCAATGAGCATAATGCACAAAGTGTTCCATCGTAAGAGAGCGTATTTTACATTAACTCGAGAGTTTGTGCACACACCGACGCTTGAAACACACAAGTCAAGTGGTTATCACATCTATATAAGTTTTATCTCTAAAGATCACACACACACACACACACACACTCAAAGCACAGGAACGTCCGTAACGCGTTACGTTACGTCAAGTGCTCAACTTGAATCACCGCACAAAGAAAAACGCGTTAACCCTTTTGTGCCATATTTATTGCCAAGAGTATCTTCTAGGTGCGGACGCGACCTATATATTCGGCGTGGAAAACAGCTCGTCACGCCGCATATATTTGACAACGCAGATATGTATTCTATATGTATATATATACATGTATATTACATTATATAGACATCCAGTGAGGGAAGAAGCAAAGATTCTGGGTTTCCTGACTGTTGGCTATGTCGTAGCACAGTTGAAAGCATTTTTAACGTCAAAAATCGCTATATCACTGTGACGTCGGTTTTGATTATTAATAAAGCAGAATAGTATGGATGATAAAAGTATGATAGATTATGATAAAAAAAATAGTATTATTAAAAAATATTAAAAGTCAAATAATAATTTTTAATAATACAGTTATTTATGCATGTATTTTATTTGCAAATAACAGATCATAATGTACGAGATTGTTTTGTAAAACCATTATGTTTTTCATTGTTTTATTTTATTTGAAAACAAATTTGCACTGTGTTTTTTATATGTTAAATATATTACGTATTAGAGATATTTTTTTCTAAAATGTCGTTTATTTGCCGGTAATGCGAATTGAGCTTAATAATGTTTACATCGATCAGATCGCGGTTCGGTCGAAATTTGTTTAATACGCGTGTTTTTCTGTGAGAGAAGGATAGTTAAAAAAAAAAGTTTATGAAGATTTAAATTTTATCTGAGGCTGAAAACAGCCAGGAACAAGTAAACTAGATATATCTAAGGTGCAGCAACTCTTACGGAAATTTGACGCTGGCCAAAATAATACTTTTTTTTTTAACATTTAAGAACATCGCACTTTTCATAGCACTTTTAATATTCAGGATTCGGTTGTTTCGGCCACGTCAGTGAATCTCCGTAAGGATAGCTGCCGTAAGAGTGAGAAGGACAGACTTTAACGTGCGATCTTTCTCTCTCTTATTTTTTTTTTTATCATCTCGCCCGTCTCATTCCTGCCGGACCTTAACGTAACGGACGTTCTCGTGCTCTGTAGTTACGTACGGACTCGCGCGTATCTCCTTAGCGTATCTACAGAGACATCCACGAAACAGAAAGAGAGAGAGAAAGAAAAAATGTAGATACGATACGGAGATACGCAACAAGTCCGCACACGGTTGTATATCAGTCTTTGGTAAAAATCATTCACACATCAAATCCAATTGAGATGCGTGCACACACTCACTTGCGCATCCTCGTGTCGCGCCTGCATCTTTCTTTCACATATCGAAGAATGTGGAAGCGCATTTCTGTGTGAAATAAAGAGAGAAAAATGCAGACACGATACGAACCGGAGGGGATACGCGGCGTGTGTGCACGCGCACCTTTGAGAATATCTTTCTTCTATTTGCGCAACACGCTCCGTTCTCGAATCCTAGTCGATCTTTTTGAATTACGCGAAACACATTTTTGCGATATTACGCGCGCTTTAAAAAAAAAATTTCCTTTCACAAACGCTCTTTCTCCACTCTGAAACGCTCCATTCACACGCTTCCGTCCTTATTTTTAGGGATTATTTTTAACGGATGAACACAAGTCGCCGTCTTTTTGTCGTGTGTGATGTTATTGGCTAGGCCAACTACGTGTATTCTCAAGCAATAACATTCTGAATGTATGTTAATTCCCTGAGAATACACGTCGCCAACCTAAACACTGAAGAACGTCCGTCGTCTTCTTTCTTGAAGGCCCAACATATGGAATCGTTACGTAATCTCGATTATATCGTTAAATCTGTTATAAAACGTGGCACACTCTCGCTCTTTCTCGTGACGTCGCAGCTACGACACACACACGCGCGCACACGCACGCACGCACGCACCTACATATTTATTATTTAATGCGACAAATTTCTAACGTCAATCTGCGCTTGTTTGAAATCCGCTTTGCGACGTATGTGAAATAACGTTGATACCAAGACGCGCTCGCGAAAAAACAATGGCTATGTAGTAATCTAGGGAATTTAAGCGACTAGCTACGCGCGGAAGAAAGTAGAAGAGAGACTTTGACGCACAATGAATGAATGCGCGATTAAATAACTCGGCGAAATAAATCACGAAGAAAAACACGGAGAGATGTGCGTGTACATACACTACACGTTGTACGTACGCGCACGCGAGAGAGAGAGGAAGGTTTTAAGCGGACCAAAGTATTACGACGAGCTCCGGAAGTCGGCAATAATATTCGCCTCGTCTACTTTAGCCGCGTATGTGTCGCGTTATACCACACTAGCCGCATGTTTTTAGTATCCATTTCCTCACGGACACTTAAATTCGCGCTATTATATTCGTGTAGACGCGCAACGCGCGCAACGTTTCGAGCTGTACAATACACGCGTCGAGTTCATTCCGCGCGACTTCGCGCCCTCGCGCCGGTACACCTATATTCCATTAGTTTTATGCGCGGGCCATCGAGGTTTATATACGTATACTAACACGAAGGGAAAAAATACCGTATTAATACCTGTGAAATAGTCCTGACGCGCGCACGTGATAAATTAAACGCTCAGGAGAACTTCGCTCTATTGTTTATATGTTGTATTTTCTCGCGCGCGAGATTTAATAGCGCCAATCTGCTCGGCGTTAACTCGCGGATATGATTCTCGCACCAACGAGTATATAAAAAAGTTCGACGAAGGGAAGCGCGCGTATAAATATACACGCGCGCAGTAACGCTCGCGCAAAAGTACTACAAGATTCAAAGGTGTAAAGACCTTTGCGCTGCAGAAACGTCGGAGGCGCGCACGAGATACTACCCCCTTCCCCCGGCGAGCGCTGGACACCGATGTTAAACGGATCCGTAGCTGCGGTCGCAGGACGCCCAGAAACCGAGAATATCCAAGAGCCGCCCCTAGAGCACTTTACTCGGTTTCCGTGGAAGTGATCCTAAAGGTGCTCACCCGATTGAATGGAAATAAAACGTGGACACAACTGCCAATACACTTAGGTCGGATTCGCTGTTTTCTCGCTGGGAGAAGAAGGCGAGGGTGGTGAGAAAGCTCGAGACGGGGGCTGCGGGGAGGGACGGAAACAATTCCGTGATAATAAGATCCAAGTGCCGAAGAGCGTGTAACGTGCGCGAGGCGAAAGGCGGGTCGAGAGAATGGCGTAATGCGGGGTGCGTTAGTTTGCGGCGAGGGGAAACGGGTGGGCATCCGCAAATGAGACATTGAGCGCAATAATAGATTATAGGAAATCGGCGCGGTCAAAGTTCGTACTTGATCGATTCGCGAGTCGAATCACGGAAACATGACGTGTACGCGATATTTCGCGTATTTTCGGAAGTGCTTGCGCTAACGACCGCATCTTGAACCGCATTTTGAAGACGTGATTCGATTAAACTTGATGACTAAGATCGGTGAGATTTTTTTTCCTCTATGCACTCGACACGCGCGTCAGAATGCCGAGCGAATAAAAGATACATGTGACGTCTGGTGTGTGTTTCGCATACGTAAAATAATAAATAAATGAAACATACGATTTAACTTATTAGTGCTTTGTTTTATCTCGCATTATCGTGAGATGTATTGACTAATGTGATCATACGTCACTTATATAAGATCTCGACATTGATGTTCGAGATTGACTACGAGCTACATGATCTAACGTTGTCGTGTAAGAAAAAAAATAAGTTACAATTAGAAAGAATAGATTTTTATTAGGGAAAAAAATTAAAGAGCGAAACCTAAGGCGAACGTAAAAGAGGCCTTCCAGAGGCGAAGAGAAAGGCGAGATACTGGTAAGGCACATGGAATGAACGGCACTCTGGAAGGGTGGCGCGGAATAGGAGTCGCAGGATTGAGAGAAAGGGAGCAAGAGAAGAGAAGGAGAAAGAAAGAGAGAAGAGAGAGAGAGAGAGAGAGAGAGAGAGAGAGAGAGGGTTGAAGTAAAGGCAGACGGACGGACTGACGGACGGCGGATCCCCGACAAATGGATTAAGCGCAAATTGCTAAACTCTGTTTAATTTGGTCAAATGAATTTTGTTCCGCCAGCTCTCTCTCTCCTGTTCTCCCTCTCTATCCCTTCCTACGCATCCTCTCGTTCCTCTTTCTTTCTTACTCCTGTGCACTCGCTCACACTAGATGGACCAACTTTCAGTCGAAATCTTGTTTCCTGCAGAGGATGCAAGGCGGATTTCGAAACAGACAGCCGCTCTCTCTCTCTCTCTCTCTCTCTCTCTCTCTCTCTCTCTCTTTCGTTCCGCGACATTCCGGCGGCATGTTATCGAAATCAAGCGATAAAAATTGATGACTAAGACATTAGCTCTCGCTCGACTGTCATTTTATTCATCGGGAAGGTGTTGTGTGTCCCGCAAAAAAAGAAAAACAAAACTCAAATGTATTTCCTATCCGACTTGTAGTTGAAATTAACGATTAAAAGATTAAAAAAGCTTACTGTTACTGAGAGCGCAAAGAGTTCTCCTCATTGAAATTACTTCTTACAGTTTTCTTTCGTGCTCACGAAATAAAGAGAAAATTTCTTGTAACAATCACGTCTTCTTACAGAAATGAGAAGTATTTAATGCGCCGGTGTACAATTGTAAGAAAATTTCCTTCTTCCGCGTGAGGGAGAATTTATGCCACGAAACGAGACGTTCATCAGCTCCGGCACGTATACATTCTCATTTTTATTTTGTACAAAAAAAATGAATAAAAAATAAATGCAACAAATAGTCTAATATTTGTTATACATTTATCATATAATATACAATTTGACTGCAGACAAAACCGTAATTAGCACTAATATGTTTTAATCCCTTTTCGGAGTTTTTTTAAATTGACGTACGTCTGACTCGCTATAAATGGGATAAGTGTGTCGAATTTTAAATACTATTAAGAATTCAAACGAGGATAAGTAATGCACATATGCTTTTTCCACACTTGAGATATTTGTAATCGACTATTATCTCGTAGACATCATTGAAACGAATCGGTATCTGCGCAGTATTTACACGCTTACACAATGTGACTCACGAATCACACGTATGGCAAAACTGCACATACTTTGTAGTCTATAGACTAACAAGATATGTAGATGTACACTGCGTAGTAGTGAGAACAAGGCCGCATAATAGAGAGACGACGATATCATCAACTATTATTACAAATTACGTAACACGGCGACACACAATGTGAGATTTCAAACTAAACTTTGCACATTAGATTACATAATATTATTTCAATTTCGCTCCGCGCGCGCGCGAACAATTTATATCAATTAATTAGTATCTATTTCTAAAAATTATTTCTCCGTTTCACGATACTCTTCTCACACCACGTAAATAATAAATTCAATTACGAACACAAATGTTAGTGATTATATAAACAAATTAAATATTTTTACTTTTTTTATAATTACATTATATACAATTTTCAATTGTCATTATAATCAATCACGCTCAATGTCTCTATAAGCATACACAACAAGCTGCATTTAACGAGCAACTTTATCTCTGTGTGAGCAGTAGCACGCGAGAGCTCTCCAAGCGAACAAGTCGCTTCGACTCGACGGAACAATTACGCATTGGATTTTAACCCAAGGATGTCTCGCGCAAAAAAGTGATATTGACACAAGCTTCATCCCACACGCTGATAACGATTTTGTCTCTCTTTGAAAAGCGTATTACGCGCCGAAACGCTCCGTTATCATGGAGTACTGGACGATAGCCTTAGTGGGTGCACTCGTTATCTATTATTACGCGTTTCGCAAAACTTCGAACGTCTTTCAACAACATGGAATTCCATTCGCGCCAAAGATGTCCTTGTTAAAAAGATTTTGGGTAATTTTTATATTTCCGAAGAGTATCGCTGCTCTAATTAAAGACGTGTACAATATACATCCGGACGCTAAGTACATCGGCATCTTCGATATCTCGAGACTAGTCGTGGCGATCCGCGATCTCGATCTCATCAAGTCCATCGGCATCAAGAACTTCGACTCGTTCGAAGATCATCTTTTCTTCGGCACCGGAAATCAAGATCCTCTTTTCGGAAAGAATCTCTTCGCTCTTCGAGGTGACAAATGGCGCGACGTCAGAACACTCTTGAGCCCGTCTTTCACGTCCAGCAAGATGAAGGCGATGTATCAATTGATGTCGGAGGTAGCCGTGAGGTTTTCGGAACATTTGACGAACGTGCCGTCCGAGAAGCGCGTTATGGAAATGAAGGACGTTTTCACGAGGTACGCGAACGACGTGATCGCCACATGCGCTTTCGGGATCAACGTGGATTCGATGAAATATCCGACGAACGATTTCTACATGTACGGCAAAAAGTCGGTGGATTTCGGATCAATCGCTCTCATAAAAATTCTGCTTTACCAGCACGCGCCGACGCTCATGAGACTGCTGGGGCTCACATTGATAGACGAGCGTACGAACGCGTTCTTCGTGAATCTGGTGGCCGACACCATACGGACCAGAGACGAGAAGGGCATCACTCGTCCGGACATGCTTCAACTGATGATGGATAGCCGAAGCAAACGAGAACCCGGACGGGAACTTACCATTGTGGATATGACGTCACAGGCGTTTATCTTCTTCCTCGGCGGCTTCGAAAGTAGCTCGACGCTTATGAGTTTCGCGGCTTACGAAATCGCCGTCAATCCGGACGTCCAGACGAAGTTGCAGAACGAGATCGACAAGGTGTGGAAGGACGCGAACGGCGAACCGTCCTACGAGGCGATCAACGCAATGGCGTATCTGAACGCCGTGATCAACGAGACGCTCAGAATGTTTCCGGTGCAACCGATGACGGACAGGCTGTGCGGAAAGGACTTCGAATTGCCGCCCGCGTTACCGGACGCGAAACCGTTCGTCGTGAAGAAGGGAACAATAATTTGGTTTCCGTTTTACGCGCTTCAACACGACCCCAAGTACTTTCCGGAACCGGACAAGTACAAGCCCGAGAGATTTCTCGACGAGAACAAAGATGAACAATGCGATTTCAATGCCTACTATCCGTTCGGTTTGGGTCCGAGAATGTGCATCGGTAATAGATTCGCGTTATTGGAAACGAAGATTCTTCTGTTTCATCTTCTCGCTCGTTGCGATTTGAAGCCGTGCGAGAAGACTATCGTACCTTTGCGATTGAAAAAAGGAGGATTCTCAATGCGAGCCGAAGGCGGCATGTGGTTGAGCATCATGCCCAGAGAAAACCGTCCGATCACGAGTGCGCACCAAGATCGTTAACTGTAAACATAATTTAAAAAGAAGAGAGAACGCAATACGTGTACGTGTGCATATGTAGAGTGTATACATGTAGAGTGTAATACAATGTAAAAATATGTAAGGAATATTTTTAGATAAACTTACAAATAGTAAAAACGCACAAAAAATTAACATGTAAAAAATGTTAATCACGCAACAATTTTTTAATTTAACGATGTTACGATAACAGATAACAGATAACGATATTACAATAACGATAACAGATCTTAACTCTTTTATAAACATTTACAAGTCTAAAAACTTGTAAATATTCAAATCTTTCAATATTTTAAAGTCTATCTCGTCTCTCTCTCTTTCTCTTAATGTTTTTAACAATAAGGGAAACAAAAATCATCAAGACCTTACAGACACATGCGCAGTGTCGAATGTGGATAAAAGGTCAATTTTACTTCCTGTCTCAAAGTGATATTGAATAAAATAGCAATAATATAATGTGTGATGCTTATAATTAATGTATAATAAATTATGATCAAGAAAAAGGATAAGAAAATCAAATAAATAATTATATTTCCAATAATGATGTAACTCATATGTTTTTATATTGAGTTTAATAAGTAATTTAATTTGCGCGTGTATTAATAAGTGTTTTTCACTCTTTGTGTTTTGTTTATTAATTTAACTGTTAACTAGATTACTCTCATATCTTTGCGAGCGGAGCAATGAGTTTAAATTTTTATATTGCCTACGCAGGTTTAACAGGCGTATTTATATAGACTGTTGGCCTTGAATTCAGATGACATATTAATATATTGCTCAATGTCAAGTTCAAGCATCACTCTTGCGCAATCGAAGTTGAAAATGATAGCTCTCGGATAATGGTAATATAATTAATCACACATACATACGTGATAAAAAAATCGCGTTTGTGTGATAGAAACTTAAATTTTGACGCGTAATATTTTCTCTCGTTTTGAATTGTTAATATCCGGATATTAATGCATGTCTGATTGAACAATGTAAAGATGTACTTCGATGGAAAAAAATAATAATTAACAAAATTGATTTATTATTGATAATAGAAAAAATAAAAAATAATAATAATGTAACTGCTATTTTCGCGGTATATCGTCGCATGTCGCAGTAAATTAATCTTCTTGGGAACATATCATTGAGTCACTCATGAATAAACAAACTCCTTCACATAAAGTGAAAATATTCGAGGCACAATCGCAGTTTACGATCATGTTTTCTGACAGAACGTAGTTGTCATACTGTATGCCAAGTTCATTAACAAACACTTCAAATAGCAAATCTCGCGTTGCCAGACTTCACTTTGTATTTGTCATTGCAAATTTATCGTGTACAAAGTTATCAATATGATATGACACGTATAATCACATTGTTGATAATATCGATCGATATCCATATTTATCTTTTTCTATCTCACCAAAGATTCGAACTACTTCAGATAACATGGAATATCGTATATGCGCTGAATATTCCTTTGTTCGGGAACGTGAGACGCATTTTTCATTGGAAAACACGCGGCGAACTTGCAAAGTCGATTTGCATCCCGACGCCAACTATGTCGGCACGCGCAATTTAATCAGACCGATCGTCATATTTCGCGAGCTCATTAAATCCGTCAAATAAATAATAATAAAGCGACATATTCACGAATCGTATTAATTTCGCTGACGAAAATAAAAAATCTTTGTTTGCACATCACAGAAAAATCTCATCGTGTTTCGTGGAAAAAGATGACGAAAAATGTGATCTATACTTAGGTCCGGCCTTCACATCCAGCAAAATGAAAAACATGTTCAAGCTGATGTCGAAAGTTGAACGTGATACACGAAGATAAATCTCACGTTATATTTCTGAGAAAAATAATTTGCAAAACCAATTTCTTAATTTTTAAAATAAGCAATGTCTTAAAATATGCGATTAATCGGGAAATAATGTATTTTCTACTTGCAAGTGGAAAAGTCGAAATTTTTTTAAATTATACGTGTAGATATCAGAAAAACAAATCATTTCTAGATTTTCTTAATTATATAAAAAGTAAAAAAAGATAAATACGTACGGAACATGTTTTTGTGAAAAAATGTCTCTTATCAATTATGACTAATCTTCTCTCTCTCTCTCTCTCTCTCTCTCTCTCTCTCTTTCTCTGTTATCACGGAATCACTCACGCGTTGATAATAACTACAGTTTAAAGATATATACCATATGTTCTATATATCTTTTACTTCATAAAAAATGTAAGTATATGTTTTGTTTATATATAATGTTACAGGATGCAATTAACATCGTTATGCGGTAACAATGCAAAAGGAAGTAATGACAATTCAATCAATCGGACCGTAACGACGTATCGAACCGCAAAGGCTCGCCTACAATAGAAAGTTTTAGACCGTAACAGTAGGCCATAAAAGATCTATTTCCGATTTAGAAGGACGCAAAATGAATTATTTCCATTTTGGTAATGTTTTCGATTTGCAAATCTCGAATTACTTTAATTGGTTGTGTTTGAAACTGCGATTTTCAGTAATGCCAGTGAACTTTGAAACGTAATTTAGATATCCGTCTAGTATTCTGATGTTTATTTTTTAATTGAATTAGATTTTTTTAAATAGTATTTTTCTATATATTGTGCAGTACATTGTAATTTGTTTGATTATAAAACGTTGAGTCATGTAATACGTCCCTCCCACATGAAGTGTACAAAAGTGAGATGGTTCGCAGTACCGACAGCAGTTCGCCGTCACATTCTGACGCGTGCAATAGAAAATCATCGGTGCTTTGCCGTTTGCACGTATATTTACGAAGAACAGTTTTATTAAATACGCTTGCGCGTTATCGTTTATCACGTGATTATCGTGTGATAAAATTATCAGCGATGATATACGTACTCGCGCTTTCGGCACTAACAATCGATATTTATTATTATTTCTTCAAGGATTTTAATTACTTTAAAAAACATGGGATACCGTACATTCAACCTCTTCCCGTGGTGGGAAATATGGGATCGCTGTTTCTTCGTGGTAAACCACTGAGTGACTTCGTGCAGTGGATGTATGACATACATCCCGATGCCAAGTACGTCGGCGTGTACGATTTAACTAGATAAGACCGCTTGTTGTAATTCGCGATCTCGAACTCATCAAATCTGTCACGTTGAAACATTTTGACACGTTTATGGATCACATTGATTTTGTCAACGAAACGTTGGATCCTTTTTTCGGCAAGAATCTCATTGCTCTTCGCGGTGAAAGGTGGCGCGAAGTGCGATCTGTACTGAGCTCGGCCTTTACATCCAGCAAAATGAAAAACATGTTCAAGCTGATGTCGGAGTGCGGCGTAGACTTCTGCAATTTTCTGCGGCAAACATCACCAGAAAACAGAATGACGGATATGAAAGATATTTTCACGAGATATACCAATGACGTAATAGCCACGTGCGCATTTGGCATCAAGGTTGATGCCAAATGAGAAATCCGGAAAACGACTTCTACGTATACGGCAAGGAGGCGATCACTGTCAACCGTATCACCGTTTTCAAGTCCTACTTACACAAGATTTTACCTTGGATAGGACG
>QVOB01022839.1:0-24452 GCA_014839585.1 Pseudomyrmex concolor
CAGATGCTAGGCATCTATTAGCCCAGAGATCCAAAATGCCTTTGTAAGGATATTCCTGACTGCCCATGAAAATAAGATGCTCCAGTGTATGAGGAAGACCATCATCGTCAAATGCTTCAGTTGCTGATAAAAGTAACATACTTAACAATTAATAATAATATTGATAACAGATATGTGCAATATTTTTCTTTTTTCTATTTTTTAAAAGAAAGCTTTGAAGATGTAACTCAAGTTTCATTTACTAGTGCTTGTCAAGCACTTTTTTATAATTAAACATAAATAGAATAATGCAACTGAAACTCAAATTGTAATGTTAACATACTAATAAAGAAATAAATAGTTAAAATATCTTATTCAAAGCTCTATGATATATGAAATAATTAATATTTTATTGTAACATAATAGAATAAAATCGTTTGCAAACTAAACGTTTAAAATACTTCAAATACTTTTTAAATATATTTTCAACAATATGTCACAAATCATATGTATTACCAAGAAAGAAATAACCATTGACAACTGGTCCTTCTATTTCTGCAATACAAACAGTCATTCCGGTATTTACGGATCTGTACATATGGAACGGAATCGTATCGTTGCATTTCAGCGAGCATATCTGCTCGAATCCGTTCATATCTCCTCTCGGAGAACTGTCCACCGGCGGCATACCGACTCAGGACACTGTTTAACCACTGACAGATTAATAATAAACTATTGAATTATCGAATATAAAATGCATACAACACAAAAGTCGAATCAAAACCACTTCTGGACGCCACGATACTTATATATGTCAAACTCGAACATTTATTTGAACATAAAGATCGTTTTACATTAGAGCAAACTCAAATCGCAGGCTTTTGATCAATTGACTGATTTGACCAAAGGCAATTGACTAATTGCATTGGTCAAATCAGCCAATTGATCAAAAGCGATTGGTCAATTTTACAAGACATGTTACTTGCGTTTGCGATGCAACGTCGAACGATTTTGATTGGCTTGCGCGAACGCCATTACTCGGATAACACGCAGCTCGCGTACATTCATAATACATCACCGAGAGAATGGGAAACCAAAAACCATATTAATAATCGATTATGTCAAAATATTCTAGTGATTCAGACTCAGATCACAGTAGCAGATATCGAAGGAGACGAAATCGAAAATCGAGGTAAAACTGAGAAAAAATTGATGTCTATTTCTGTATTATCTCTTAAAATTAAAACTAACAAACGTAATCAATTTATCTTATAAAAGGTTATGTTTATGTAAGTTTTTACTTGCTTCTTTAGATCTAGTAGCTCGGATACCAGCGATTCTTCCTCACCACATCGAAGGAGATCAACAAAACATTCGAAAGCAAAACGTAGACATCGTTCGCATTCCAGAAGCAGAGGAAGAGATCGGAATCCGAGGAGTCGTAAAGGATTCAGGAGCAGTCATTCCAGAGATCGAGACAAAAGACGTTACCATTCCAGCACAGGCAGATCACACTCTTCAGATCGCACAAGAAAAAAAGGCAGATCCATTTCCAAGGAGAAGTCGCAAAGCCCTTCCAGCAGTTCACAGTCAAATCAACCAAAACTTAATACAGAGAAAAGCCAACTTGCAGTGACAAAAGGTAGAATTACAGTGGTTTCAATATGTTAAAAAACTAGAATTTATTGATTGAGAAATATTAATGGATGTTGTTTGTCAGATGATTTTCCTATTGAACCACGTTTCAAAGAAGGAGTGCTAGAGGAAATAAATGCCGAGGGTTTCACTCCTAAACAGTTTATTTCATCTGCCAGTGAAAAAAAAGAGAACAAATTTAAGAATATTGTTATAGATATTAACTCAGACACTATACAAATCCCACCAGTACCTAGTGTTTCTAGAAGTCCAGAAAGCATATTTCACACATCAGTAAGTTATTCTTTTTTTGCATTCTTCTAATGTAATGTCTTTTTTTTACAGAAATAATATTTCATGTTCAATTTTAGATTAGAATGGATCAAGAGGCAAGATTTGATAGATGGGTGAAAAAACTCTATACTCTTAGACAAAAAGCTATAGCTGACTTGATGCACCCAAGTGTTATTTAATTCTTTTTTAAATATTAATTTACAAAAAATTAACTATTTTTAATAAATATGTATATATGAAATAAAATATGCATACATAAAATAAAAAACTTGGTTATAAAAAAATTTGATACATGGTACATCTTTTTATAATTAAATATATTTGATTATAAAAAGATGTAATATGGTGTCAATACATGTGCTATGTAAATATATTCTATGTGTAGTGCATCCATAGTATGACAGCAATATGAGCATGTCGCTTTTACTATAAATAATTTAAAACTGATTTGTTTTACACAAAATTTCAACTAAAAGACTTTGATTCGACACTTATGTAAAAATATCTAATTGAATTACAATCGATAGCGTTATTTGTGTGTGTACAATTTATTTTCTGTCGAAATGTTTACAATTAAACTTACGTCTACAATTTCACAAATTTGATGTCTGATTCTATAAAAATAAAGGAGACAGCGCTTTTCTCTAAATGCAATAATGCGATGGTGGAAACTTAACTATATAATTACGAAAAGAAGGAATGATGTAGTTTTTATCAATTAAATTTAAATGCGTATCTAAGCCGATGGAATCACACACATCGATTAAACTGATATTAACAAAACATGTCGAAACTTTATTCTTGTATTTAAAAGTGGCGAATTTAATTACTATTGAATATTACATATTATTATACCAATGATTAATCTACACACCTACAGACACTTAAAACGCAAGGCTTATCTGCTACATTGATTCATAACACACATAAATGTGTATGTGTGTTGAAATATTGGAATTATTACTAATAAAATGGATTATTCAAACACTCGGTTTACATTATTATTTACGTATGTTAATTACGTATACGCATACATTTCTCTATAAATCCAATTAAATTGTTTAAAAAAGAATTCCATCGGTGTATTTACGTAAATATAGAAAAGTTCGTCTTTACACTACTCTATCCAGAAATAGAACACAATATTTGCACATAATAATCATAATTCTCTTCTTCACAAAATAAATAATTCTATGCTTTATAGCAACCAAAACTTATCCTGCAACAATGCGTCTTTAGTTTACGCGTGCGTTATTTCACTTTTATTATTTTTACAGGCATAATAACAGGAATGTATATATAAAGGTTTCTTTGTTCTGACGTAGTAGTAAATTTTTTATCATTTCTGTTTTTATTAGCTAAGTCGTCTCTTCGTTCTAAAGCATTTTTACTTAAAACAAAACTTTAAATAATGTTTTGACACTATTTTATCTCTATATAACCATGCAACATTTTCTGAGATTGAATACAGATTACTCAAATATTTGAATACATTCACAGACATTAAATACGTCGCACACATGTACACACACACACACACACTCACACGCACGCGCGTACATATATATATGTATCTAAAATTATAAAAAAACTTTAAACACATTAAATAATTTTAAAATAAACATTTTACACGTGTGCACTACGACTAAATGATGATACATTAGTCGCGTTTACTTTTATCAGTAATTTATTTCTTATTTATTTCCATTTTGAGAACCTCTACAATTCCAAACTTTTTATTTAAAAAATTTACTGTGTTTTTAAACTCTGCGAAAAAAAATTCATTTAGAATAGAAGATTATTTATAATTATTAATATTTGATAAAGTATAATCAGAAACGCACCTGAACATCTTTCTCTTGATACTTTATATCTTTTTTTTTAACTTCTTTTAACTTTCATACTGTCAACTTAATACTTTTATACAAATATTCCTATAATTGCAGTAATAATTACAATCGCTTCATGTGTTTTTTACATACGTTGCAATTGTAAAAACAATTAATTTCTTATCGAAATATCTCTGAAAGTTATTTTATTTCGATCTTATGTATTTTATCTCTCGAGAGCTCCCATCGTGCCCAAGCACAGCCCATAGTGCGCGAACACAGTAAATTTTCTAATAAATTTATAACCACATATTTCTCTATAATAAATTGGTAACATATTCCGTGAAACCGCGTGGTGACCTAATGACTTAATGCACTACCAGATTATTTAGGCATACTTGTAAATACAGTCAACAACAAGCTGAAGCAATTCAGTCAAGAAACTTGGAAGAATCATTATATTTCTTTTCCCTACAAGAATTCGCGGATGTCAATCCGTTTTTATATAATTTATCTCAAACTCGTTATATTTTTCAATATGCGATTTAGTCTCGCACAGTCGTTCACACTCACTATTTTTGTCTTGATATTATAAGTGACTCCTTCATCGTCAAATACTAGTGAATCGTTTACAAATCGCGTATTTTGCATTTACCATTTTACAAGATTTTAAAGCTAATAGAAAATATAATGGAAGGACATAATGAAGATCTTGATAAGGAGGACTATCTGAAACACAGCAAGTCGAAGAAATGTGAGGAAAGAAAAATATTAATATTAGTGTATGAAAAATACTGTGATAAATAGTTTTAAACATGGGACAACAAGAGAGAAAATTACATACCTAAGCATACTCTGGACAGCGTACAATTTTTATACATTTATCTACTGTGTGATTAAAATATTCTAGATAATTGAAAATTCCCGCTGGCGCAATTGGTTTTATTTTTTAGTTAAAGAATCTTCCAGATTCACAATATCAACTTCCAGAATATTATTACCGGCGAATTGCCCAAACACTCCGTTTGATGCACTGCGTTTCACAACTATAATATTTGAAAAGAAAACAAAAGACATTATTATATTAATACGCTAATGCGTCATGTAGAAAATTTTGCTCAAAATAATATTTGACAACTGACCAGAAGAAGAACCATTGCAATACACTTTTGTTAGCATGTAAGTAGGCATATCGTGACACTCCCGTGCTATATATCTTCCAAGAATTGACATATCAGTGATCGGTGGTGTGACTACTTTCATGGTTTCTCGTACAACCGCAGTATCTACTTCGTAGTAACCTATTACATAGAAAACAAATGTATTAAACTGTTAATAAAAAATGTTCCCTAAACTTGTAATAAAGTTACTTCCAATCGAAGTTACAAACTCACCGTTATTCATCTTTTTGAGAAGATCGTACAAATTGCGAGGCGGCAATACGCGTTCACGATTCAATGGCATAACAAAGCAACACTGTCCGTCGATATCTATGATACCTGTTTTGTTCTGCAAGTAAATGTGATATTACAGATATCACTCTATGCTAAAGATAAAATAAAGGATTGTTTTCCATGTATCACAGAGTTTGGCACAGAAAATGACGATTCGACTTACAATGTTAAAGTCATGTATAAAACGTCCCTGACGTCCGCCGCGGAAATCAGGCACATCGATCTTCTCGTAATGCTCATTCTCGAGATCAATCTCCAATCTTTCCTTGAAGAAATTATTGATCTCCTGATTTAACTCCTCACCCATATCCAGTGCCACCGCCGGCTCCGGAGTTTCCATACTTTTGAAGAAATCAGAATTAGCCATCACACCTCCTACTCCACTAACAGGATATGGTTTGTTTATGATGCTATCATACGCAATTCTAAGCCAGCCAGAACGGAATCTCTGCATCTGGGTTTTGCCATACTGTTTGTAGATGTAAAGCCCACCAATCACGCCAATGCTCAATATCGTGATTGCTAGAGAAAAGAGCAAGAATGTGGCTTTATAGGGCACACGGCGAATCCTTATTTCCTTGGAGGCATAAAAGTAGGTGTCCCTTGACTCTGGAACTTCTGGATGTCCCTCCTCTACATCTCCCTTTGACACCTCCTGTTAAAACACATTGCAGTAATGACTACTTTGTAAGTTCCTGTTCTAATTGCAAGTTAAATCCTGAAGTTTTATCTCCATTGTGCAAAAAAAACATTAATCAATTCAGATCAAGACCCTTTTTTTATTTTGATATTAAATAAACCATCTATTCTATCTATTCTTGATGCACTCTTTCCTGTCATTTTCCATATATCTGAAAAAAATTTAAACTAAACTAAACACTTTTATCTTTTGTGATTACTTTGTATCATTATGCAGGATATTAATTAAGAGTATATTTGGAATACAGATAAATAATCTCTCTCTTGTTTTAGTTTTCCTAAACATTTCTTAATATTCTTGAGTATGTTTATCATTTTTATTGACATGCAAACAATATTCTTTACATCTGTCACAAACAGCTGTCTTTTGTCATATTCATAACAGAAATTTATGTAACTCTGCTATATGATCAAAGTACGCTTGTGTGTGCGCGTGTGTGTAACATGTCCCTATTATCAAACGCAGGATGATAGGACACCGCTGATAGGATGTATTGATAATGATAAAGATAAAGATACATGACACAACGTACATATATAACGTATACATATTGAGCATAGATACATTGAGCGGTTTTTTGGCTCGCGATAAGACGCAACCTTGACTGAAAAAGTTGGGACAAAAATAGTTTTCTTTTTCCTGCGATTATTTCGCAGGTCGACGATTGACAAGCGATAAATGTGATAAAAAAACGAGCTGTGCACTGACCGTCGAGTTTTCTTCTACAAACAATGGCCGCTCCATTTTGTCGGACGCCTTCTTTTCGCTGAACGCTTTCGTGATGATCGTCATTTTCGCCGCTCTGCAGAATACGGATGACAATCACAAAGTCCTCCTCTTTCCAAAAAGACTTGGAAAAATCCTTAAATCCGGCTCGCGCACCTGTACGTGCGTTACTCTAACGATAAGCGTTTATCGCGAAGACAATCGCGCTGGAGAGAGAAAGCGAGCAACAAACACAAAACTGATACTGCACGTCTCCCTGCGTCTCCCGATCAACTGTGTATGTATATATACAAATGTTAAATGCCGAGATTGATCGCTGACAACCGCGCCCTCACCGAGTGAACGAGAAGAAGAACACGCATGCGTCGATTGAACCTATATATGTATCGGCCTGCGACACAATTCAGTCAGAAATACGAGTTCATGGATATTGTTAAAGATGCAGAATTTAAAAATACGTTGAAAAATACGTCAGAAAAATGCGTCGACAAGGTAAATTCTGAAGTTAGGATCAGTCATCAGGAACTGGTAAAGTTGACGAGAGCAGCTATAGCTGATCTCATTGAAAATGATCCACTGCTCTCCGGATTACCTGCTGATATCACGATAGAAGAACTCAAGTCACAGATTGCAGTCGCACAGGGACAAGCTATAACATTATTTCTAAATCGTGGAGAACTGCCAAAACTTGCAGTAGTGGTAATATATCCTCTATAATTTTACACATAGATTGCATTGTACATTATTTTCATTTCGAATTTGAATAAAGTAATGTGTGTATTCTCTGTCTTGTTCAAGGTTCCTACCCACAATACAACAGTTCTTGACTTAAAGAAGTCTATAAAACGTCACATGATTTTGTCTCTGAAAAGAGAAAACGTTAGCAAAAAGATCAGTTGGAAACATATTTGGAAAAAGTATCATCTCCGCTTTGAAGATGTCAAACTTGATAAGGATAATGAAAACATTAGAGCTTATGGCATTGCCAATAAAGCTGAATTACATTTTGTAAAGAGACGCAGAGAAAAAAATAAAAACATCAGTCAAGTATACACGGAGGATTTTTTAACAATGAGAAATTTCTTAAATTTTATATAGTAAATTTTATTAATTTTTATTATAATTTTCTATACTACTTTTAATTTTTACTTATTATTCTTTGCAGTTTAGTCTCAAACACTGATAAGTCTATAGTACTCTTGTTTTTTTTTTGTTTCTTTTGACTTTATTAACACTACTCTTTTATTTCACATGACAGTCCTGGTATACAATCTTCTAGCATCATACAAGTTAGCTCAAATGTAACGGATTTATTGTAATTTGTTACAATTAACGTTTTCAAAGAGGACATTCTGTACAGAGATTCCAATCCTCTTTCTGTGATCTTTTCACATCCAGAGATGTCTAGGTGCTCCAGTTCTGGAAATTCCGCTGAGATCTTATCCAAGCCCCAGTCGTCAATGTTTTTACAGTTCTTTAGACTGAGCCATTTCAACTTGATGAGACCACACAAATTACTCAGACCTTCATAGCGTAGATCAAATCCATTGACATCTATTGCTTCGACAATGTATCGCGAATCGTAAGTGTTGGGCAGATTGATATTATCTTTCTCGTCGCGTTCCGTCCAACGACTATCACCTCTGAATCTCACTCGGCCACCGCGTTTTACGAGAAAGTGAGCGGTTGCAAGATCAGCGCCCAATATCTCATGCCTCTCCGGTATAAATCTCTGATTTCGTTTGACAATCAGCTCTTTCTGATGCGCAAACCATCTCAGGAAATTGCCGATGGAGAAGTCGGTCGGCTTAGGCGCATCTGTCGAAAACCAGAAAACTTTTTTGGGCTTCTCAGGATCGTCGCCGATCCTGGACTCGTGCAGAGCTGCCTCCTTCTCTCTCCATTCGTGCAGTCTCTTCTCGTGATCCACGCTATACGTGCGTGAGGTTTGACTGAATAAACCATTTGGAAAGTATAAACGCTCGACGATCACTTCATTTAACGCGAATACCGATCGCTTCGCAAGCATTTCAAGTCTCAAAGATTAGCTCTTCAAAATTGATGAACATTACACAATGTAAAAAAATACTACGAATAATGCTTGCTACAGGTCAAGGTTAGGTTAGGTTAGGTTGCAATGCTACAAATGCTTCGAAACGCTTTGAAGCGTCATTCTCTGTCTTTTTCTTCAGCACATGTCGAACTAAGTTAGACACTTCGAAGCAGTGCCACTTCGATCGCAACCAATGATATACGATCGTAACAAAGAATAAAGTTTTTTCATGAAAAAACTAATCTTAATTTTGCAAGAGATAATTTATATTAATGTTAAAATAAGACAAAAACGAGATTGTATTTTTTATAATTATAATATCAATCTAAATCTTGTATAAAGATGTTCGTAGATAAATGTATATGTATTGTTTCCTATATTTATTTTTCAGCATATAAACATATATTCTCTCTCTTCTAATTTGTACATAACATTTCTCAGGATCTCGGATTGCTTGTGTGATAGCTACAATTACGTTCGTTTATAAAGAAACTTATATTCTTAGAGGAAGCAACAAGTAGAATATTGCACTCTTTTTTTTGTCAAATAATTATAAGATTCTAAAACCGAAAGATCTAAAACTTCGAGTTAAAATTATTTGTACATCATAACGTCAGGAGATTGATACATGCACATGTACGCGTCGCAAAGAAGACGCTTTGCATGTTCCGGTAACTGACGATCGTCTGTCAATTTGGACAAATAACTTGCTCCTTCTTCACTCAACCAGTAGGGAAAATCTGGACATGGCACCATTTCCGGTATATTGTATCCGTTTTGCTCTCCTAATTATAAAAATTTACAAATAAAATCACACAATTGTGTGTATTATATTATACTGCGTGATGTTATTAATAAAAGAAAAAAAAATAAACTGTAAAGTACCTTTTCTATCAGCCATAGAATCAAAGAAACACCATGGCGCTTCCGAACCTGGACCACATTTTACAAATGAAACGTAATGAGAGGTTTCGATGCAGACTACCGCTGAAAGCTCCAAATACAAACGCGGAACGGGACAATGTTCCTGCAGAAATGCAAAGTCTACAGGCACCATTAACTTTTTCGGCTCGTGATTCGTTCTTCGTTCATGACGATGCACCTGAAGAAAATACGCAAAATGATGGATCTCCGCGCGTTTATTATACTCGTCTATCTTATATAAGTCATGCTTTACAAACGTTTTCCAGACACTGTAAACAGAAAGCTATACTTTCGATACCAACGCCGCATTGTCCGTAACACTCTTTGCACTCGAATTCAGCCAATTTGCCGCAAACCGTACATTGTCTGGGTGCTGCAAAACGACACCTAAATGTTGTCGCAAGTTCAGAAAACAAGTACAATTATTTATTGCAATGCGCGCGATATGACAAAATACTTAACAGTCTTCGATAATATCCGTCACGTCGAGCAGCAACGTAGGCTGTATCTTCTGATACATTTTATACGACTTTCCGAATCGCGGCATTTGTATGATAAGACACGAAGGGACTTCTTTCAGTCGGACGTTACTTGTCAGAAAACTTTGTTCCAATAATTGCTGCACAGTCGGCGTTTTCAGATCGTCGTCCTTTTCAACAAACAACTGATAGTGATACGCATCCTGTCCAGAACTTAATTTGAGGAATGGTTCGGCATTCAAAATCTGAGCGACCAATGACGTTAAGAATTCTTCCGGATCTAGTTTATAAATATATTAAAAATTATTGTCACTTAACAGTTTAAAATAAAATTTATAATATCCAAATATTTAAAGAGAAACCTTTCTCTTCACTAGTGAGACCGGATATTGATGATAATTTTTCGAGCAACGTTCGAAGCTTCATTACACGGTCTGCTCTGACAAACATATTCTTTCTGAGTGGATTTACAATCTCCTCTCGCAAAACCCTCTGCACTTCTTCATATTCCGGACAGTCTTTTTCATTTGGCGGTCTGAAAGAAGTTACATTACATAGCAATTATAAAAAAAACACTATTACTTCTATATAAATTATGTATATACAAGTGAAAAATCTAGAAATCTCTTTTCTATTACAGACGAAATATGTCGTATTTAAATAATATCCGATTGCAGTAAAATAATAAAATATTACCGAAACAAGAGGTTGTCGAATACGCTGGTAAATGTAAACATACTGAAAAGAGTAGCATCTAAGTAGCATGAATTATGATGGCCTTGAATACCACGGTACTTCCCACATATGCTCTCTAAGTCTCCTTTGACAGAGATAGGCCGTACTATACCCGTGATCACGGAACTCTCCATGTTACCAAAATTATCATTATTTGTGAGCACAGACTGTTCATCGAGCTTTGTCTGTTTGCAAAAACAAATTTTCACGATTGACTCATATCTCAAGACATGTTAACAAAATAACATCGCAAAGAATTTGGACTTACGTCTTCGTAATGAGAACAATGTTCGAGGTCCGTGAATATAGCTTTGTGAGGCCTGCAGTGGAAATATCTAATATTTTTGTACGTTCCATCAGTACCTAAAGGATGTCCATCATCCTATGAATAAAACATATCGTTCGAGTTCGTTCTCTTGATATTTTTTTGGCGATTGTTTAATCATTCCGTTTCACTTACCAATTCAACAGCTGCCATCAATTTGCCAGGACTTATATCAGACGGTGTACCAATCCAACGAATAACTCCATAGTGAACGTCAGAGTCCAATAATACTTTTACATTAGAACCGACCATCAAATCACTTTTATTTTCTACTCTGCTGAATTTTCTGACTTCACTATTTTCCGATACATTGCCTATTGAAAGTTAATATATATTTATACATATTTATATTAAAATATATGTACATTAGTTTACACACACACACACATACACACAAATTTTTATAACATTGCGCATACAAGACAACATTTGCAGAAAAGACGGTGTTTAAAAATAGATTGTCATTCTTTCATATTTTATATATGGGAATAGAAATAATCGTCGCGTAAATACAAATGTTCGAACTGCGAGAAAGAGACAAGATGTCAACTATATATCTTACTGTAATCCAACAGACTTGCACCACGCGCGTCCTCCACATCACTATATATATTTGACTCTACATCACTACTCCACTTATGCTCCAATACAAAGATAGGAATGTTCTGCAAATCCGTTGCCATTTGTGAAGAAAAAAATACAATATGCAGACCGTCTTGTAACCTGCCGGCAGCTGTCTAGGAAGTTAGACTAGGTTCGCGTTTATTTTTAAACATCTATTATTAACTCCTATCGCACGAAAGGAATTAATGCCCGGCACTGCTTAAATTTTGCTCAAGGGTTTTTTCGGAGAAAAATATAGAGAAAGTAAGTATATTTATTGTATTTTCGATTATTTATAAAATTACCGCATGTAAATAGAGCGTGATCGATGTTTTTGGTATGATTATTAACATCACTTTCAAGATTAGTCTTTATATGACGATCCTTTAACATATTGACAGAATCGTGATTGTTGTTCTTATTGTCATCAAACATAGTAAACTGTTCCACCAGAACAGCCGGTGTGCTATCAAATATAGACTTTTTCTTATCACTAGCATAATCAGTCCCTGTATTAGTCTTTAAAAACGATGCTGAAATCAAATGAAAAAATAACATAGATTATGCTATAAAACTAAAAGTATGAAATTATAACTTATGTATATACTTTTTTCAATATGGCCAGAAGTTGTATTTGCTTCTTTATATGGATATATGTTGTTTACAGTTGCAAATAACACAGTAGAATTTCGATGTGTGGAAATGAAATATTCTTTGGCCAATTGTGATGTTTTGGATATCTCTTGGCTTTCCTGTAAAGCATACAATGACAATTTGTATATAATAATTAATTTTTAAATGGCAAACACCTTTTTTATGTTGATCTTACAAATGTTTCTATAAGCAACAGTTAAATAAAAGATTTTTCTTTGAATAGTACCAATAGTTCCAGACCGATGTAATGCCCCAGTCCAAGCTGTGGTACAAGTCCAATATATCTGACCACTGCCAGTTCCCTTGTTCGTTTGTTAGACGAATCAGGACAGTACCAGACTTTATCGTTCACAGATATATTCCTCAGTCGTTCGCAAAGAACCTTCTCATTCGCTAGTCGGACCCTCTCCTGAGACGACTGAACAGCAAGAAGATAATGCCAGATCTTCTGCGATACCTGGATCAAATCGTATTTGTGGCAACGCCATTCGGTGCCGTACCAGGACTTGGAACCGCCGATGTCTGTCACGCGTACTCTCAGCACGCTATCCTTCGAGTCCTCTAGCGCTTCCACAAGCATTCCCAGACGCAGATCGTTAACGTTAACGTCGCACGTGCCGAATAACCGTACCAATACCGTGTCTTGCTTAGCGACATAATACTGCAGTGCTCGACGTTCTTTGTTATCGTCCTCCATGTCCAGATATATCAAATAATCATCGTCACACGCAAAGGGAATCGCGGATTTTATGCGTTAACGACAACTCTAAATGTCAACTTTAAATGTTTACTTCCTGACCTTTTACCAACCAGCTTTCTACACTCCTAAATAATATATTTATTTCTCAACGGTCAATAATTTCTACGTTATCTCGCATATTTTGTCTATTCTTTTCTCAGAAATACTCGTCTGCTACATATTTTCATAAACTGTCGAGTCCGATAACAAATTATTTTACTGTCGCGTATGTCACTCTCTTCTACATGTTTCTACATGTGCGGGGCAAAGATAAATTTGATCCAAACCATGAGATACCATCTGTCAATTAGCCATAGAGACTTTCGTTTCTGTACGTTTGCACAGCCTGTCGATTAACCTAACCTAACCTAACCTGATCTAGATAATTTTTTTTCGTCACGTTTACGCACTTGAGCCATCCCCATCATGCTGCAAGCAATGACAAGACGACAACTTAGCAATTGGTCTGCTAAACGCGGCCATTGATCTCGAATCTCGATTTGTGTGCACGGACATTTAAGCCGGAACAATATTTGGTTCACTTTGTTCAGCTAATCCATGAAAAGATGTTAAAAGGGACGAGGAGGTTTACGAACTGAATTTTACACGTCCCACGCAACGTCTCGCGAGCGTTCTACGTTCGAAAACGACTTATTCATACGCCGTACGTTGTAATCATACGACATTGTATCATGTTCATTGGCAACGGCCACGAGAAACTTCGGTCGCCGCTGAGTTTCTGGAATTTTATGCCGATCGGAGCCAACACTTGAGCTTAGAAGACATTTGTGTGAAAAGTAATAAAGTTTAAATTAAAAGAATTTCAAGAGGACGAAATCCGAAATTTCGAAGAAAGAAACACTATTTCATCAATTTTATACAAAAGGATCCATATAAAAGTCATAGATTGCCTATAAATGTATAAGCAACTCTAGTTTGAATATTAAAGCTTTTGGAGCAATATAAAAGGTAAGATTTATTGTTTTGTTTTTTTATGAGAAAATGAAAATATTTGTGATCTGTTTCAGATTCTATTTGGTCAAATATATTAGCTTCAAATAAATTTAAGAAGCTTTCCAAGAAACTTTTAAGTGAATGTCTGTTTATCTTTATACAAGTTTTATAGTGCTATCTGGGGGAGAGGGGGGCTTTATGTGTAATCATAACTTTTAAAAGACTGACTTGGAGCTTATTCAATTATTTTGAAACAACTTTTGTGTCTAAACCTCTATAAATTGATTATTAAGGAAAACAGGAATATTTAAAATACAACTTAAAATGTTGCCACTAATTAGTTTGTATGTGTGTTCTTGGTTATTCCAATTTGTAAGCAGCTCCAGTCTTGTGGCACCTCCTCTTTCGGCTCTGATAGTTGCTTTTGAGAATATATATGATTTATCATTACTCGCCAATACTCTGTCAGATGAAGGAATTGACACTTTGTTAATAATACCAAATTATGCTGCTCAGGACATTTATAATAATTTGATTGATGTTGAAGTGCTGCAATTGAATGTCAATACTGGCAGTTCAATTTATCCTGAGAAGCGTGCACTACAAGCATGTGACAGTCTTTTGAAGGATGAGAAGATATTAAAGAAAATACAGGAGATTCAGCCCACAATCACCATATTTCCAGCATTAAGGTATATTAGCTTCAAGTTCTCATTAAAAGATTTCATGAAAAAAACCATGAAACTTTATTAACTTAACGAGGCATTAGACTTTGCGCATACTTTCTCGTTGTTTTAGACACGACGGTTGTTTGCTGCCATTTGTGAGACACATAGATTCCATTCCAGTGATTTGGATACAAAATCCAGATGAAGAATTGTATGCGTTTGAAAGCACCGGAATCGCTCTGTCGGTGAATAACGGCAGTTTTTTTTCGAGATTAGCGACGACGTTTGCAGCAAGATCTGTATATTCCAATGCTAAGAACAGTTATGTATCTCCGGCTGTACGATTGGTGTGCAAGTACTTAACATGCGATGCAAATATCGAGTTTAACCGTCTTTATTCCGACGTCCGTCTAGTACTTTGGGGAGCTGACACGGTATTACGTTCCAATTTCGCGTCTCTGACAGAGTTGCTTGTACAGGTTTGTAAACGCACGTTACGTTGTAATTTATTTTTTTTAAGTCGTTTTAATTAAAATGTTTTAGCTTATTCATTGTCAGATAATTCCCCGATATACGTTAATCGATTTAAAGTCGATTTAAAATCGTTTTTAGATTGGCTGTCATCACTGCAGAGGTCCACAACCGTTACCTGCAGACTTGCAGAAACCGTTGATAGAACACAGAATGGGAACTGTTATTGCTCTCTTAGACGAGAGTTACGAGACGCTGATACGGGAATTAGCAAAAAAATTGCCTCAAGACAGGCAAGGCCTAGCCATAGTTTGGAAAGTTAACAAGGATAACGCACACATTCCCGCGAATCTTTACATTCGCAGAAACATCGATCGACAAGATCTCATAGGTATAAAATATAAGTTTTTAAACTTTTCGAGAACGAGAAGCGTTATTCAACTGAATAACCGCTCGAGAGAAAATATTGCATTCTTTGGTTGCAGGTTACAGCAGAACACGAGTGGTGTTGAGTCACTGCGGCGATACGGAACTCCTAGAGAATGCCTTTCACAGAACGCCCGTAATATGTTTCCCGCGGAACGAGCACGAGTCTCGCAATGCCGCACGAGCGGTCGAGCTGGGTTTCGCGCGTTCCTCGACTGACTACGCCACGACCGAAGAGATCGCGAGTGATGTGCAAACGATGCACGAGATCGTCGCGTACAGCGAGAGCGCGCGCAAAATCTCGCTGGCGATACGCGACAGATTGACTCCGGCGTCCGACAGACTTGTCTACTGGCTGCGTTACATCGCGCGAACAAAAGACGATAGTGAGAAGTTCCATCAGCCGAAGATCCAGGCGAGAACTCTCACGGAAGATCTTCAATTCTTTGTGGGTCTTCTAGTGGGTATATTTTTCGGACTAATGTGCGCGGGCTGCGCGGTGATTGCATATCTTATGCGGGCAACCAAAGTACAGAGATCGAAAGGACGCTACACACGATGACTTAGTTTACTAAGTTTGAAGTTTTAACAAAGACAACACACAGGTATATGGACGTTTCTGTATATGTATATTTATATAAATGCACGTAGAATTATATAATAATAATAATATACAGGTACATACGAATATAAATGTTTTTACCAACTAAAATATCTCATAGTTATATCTCATAGTTTGTTTTTTAGCAAAGAGACGTTGTTACTAATTATTACAATTAGTATTGTAATAATGCTTGCTCATAATACCTGACTGACGAATAAACTACTACGAATAATAACGATGTATGATGAAGAAAAAAATAAATTACACGTTTGTCAATACTGTGAATTTCTGTATGTCGTTGAGGGCACGAGCGTGTTCGCATCTCGTGTTTTTATCGCTAATATAAATTCTTATAATATTACGGACGAATCGCGATATCTACTACGCCGCTGCTTATAAGGCCGTATTCTAAACGAGTAAGCTATGAAATATAGATACGCGCGCAACCTCACGTATATTGCCGAAATAAGTATATTAAGTATTGCCAGTTTTGTTTTTTTTTTTTTTGTTTTTTTTTTGTTTTTTTATTTTTTTTTTTCTCTTCACATTATACAACATCAATTAGAATAATACGATCTGTTGAATTCTCGTTGAATATTATGACGCGTCATTCATCAACTAGTCTCTCGGATATTTGTTTTATCCTCGCACACACGTAAACACATTGTGTAAAACCGCATGTGTAAAGTAATTAATATACAAGTAATTAATATACAATTATTCGACGAGTTTTTTTTCGATAACTCGTCAAATAATTTTCCAGCAAATTCGAAAGGTTGCAGATATTTCTGTTCGTAAGACGTATTTAATATATCTATAGTATAAAACAATTAATGCGTATGTTTATATTTTGTGAAATAATTGCGCGATACGTTATTTATAAACTACTACAATTCGTTCGAGCGAAGAAAATACGAAACCTCGCGTATAACATTCGTTGTGTGAGCGTAAGTGCGTCGGCTGATATGGGTCGGAAAAATTCGTAAATGACTAGACTGCCTTAATTGGCGCGGCATGCGAGACAAAGCGGTTGTATATGTATCTATATATATATATATATATATATATCTATATGTATTAAATACGTGTAGGGATAGAAACAGAGTGGCAGTGTGTGTGTTAGATAAAATCGCTGATGGAGGTAAAAATATTTCGTGCGGAAACGCATAACGCAATATAAACTTAGCGCCTAAACGAAGCAAATGAAACGTTTAATAATGTATATACAACAATGATAGCGTGAACGTATAATCTAGAGAAAAAACAGTGAGACATTATTTATATACATGCATTGACAGAATTGTTCCCCATTCTCGTTTTGCGAGTCAAGGCGCGAAAACTCGAGGATTTTATCATTTTCTCCCCCGTTCGTTTTTTCAGGCTCATCGAGTTCTCGCGAGTTGTTGCTACGTTGTTTAAAAAGTGAAGAGAAAATTCTACAGAGAGAGCATCGGTGAGATATCTGACACACCGTGAAGATCCGTGTGTATTTTGACACACTTGCGTGTAATTGTGTCGCACACGCGTGTCGTACGCGCAAGAGCACGGAAATAAAAAAGAATCGTCGCATGTGTGTTTCTTTGCCTTTCTTTTGCCTTCACTTACTCTTTCTCTTTCATTTTTTTCTCTCTCGTCCTCGTTTTGTATCGTACGAAGAAATAGCAAATTGGCACATCAAGGTGGCGAACGATTGCAAAATGCATAAATACGTAACAAAAACTCGAGATAAAGTTCCAACGAAAACTCTTATCGTTTGATTCTCGCTAAAAAAGAATGCGTGTTTTTTAATTGTACGAGATATATATATATGTATGTAAATATAGACGTATAAAATAAATAAATATATATTATGTATATATGTATAAGTGTATATATATATATATATATATAATAGTCGGAAGAGAGAGAAATAACTTGCTGTATATCGCCATTCACATTGTTTGCTCGCGCGAATCATCAGATTACACGAGCCCGATGATGCGAAGCGAGCACGCATGGTATGTTAATGTGTCCCTGGAATATAAGTCTCTCTTTTGCGGTGCGCGCGTCCAGGTCGAGATAGAATTACGCGATTAAATGTAAATTAAAGTAACACATCTACTTTCAATGCATTAACGTTCGCCGAGTAACGTGGCACCTGACAAGTCAAGAGACCAGTCTGATAAGCCATGCGCGACAAGCTACTTCGCAGACGTTAATGTCGGCTACACGACGTTAATAATACTGAGAACTTTTAATCGTCGCAAGATATTCCTCACTTGAGTCTCTCTTTAGCGCAGATATAAAAACGCATCTCTAACTGTTCGAGATTTATACGTTGAAGTTCACAGGTCATATGAGCAACAATGGAGTAACAATGTTCTTAAATGTTCTTAACAGAAAGTGCAATTAAACATTGTTTGAATTAAACGTTCATATTATTTTTGTAAACATGAAAAAATTTATGTCGCATTTGATTCGACGAGAACAAGAGCGTTTTCTTGTTTATTCATATGACCCGACTGACTGGCCAAAAAGAACGAAACTCACTATTATACGACCGTCATCAGACAGAGAGCAACGTTAATTATTGTTGTAGCCTCTCACGGCGCTAATTGACGAGGATGTTAAACGTAAAATGTGTGGCAACGAATAATTAATCCGAACTTAACGATGTTTTATGAGCACGTTGTTCCTACACAGAGATAGGCCGAACTCCTCGGGAATGCATTTATCGTCTCTCTCTCTCTCTCTTTCTCTTTCTCTCTAGTTGCACACGTGCTCTTCCCGCGTGTGCCGACACAACTCGCACTTCACGTGACAGCACCAGACAAATTGACACTTGCATTTCTCGGTGACATCTCGCACCCGCGTCTGGTAGCCTCGGCCACAGCATAGCAGCCGGCATCCGTCAAGACCAAGAGACGTTCGATTGCATATTCTTCCTCGTGTGCCGGGAATGCCGAGCCTGCAGAAAACGCGAAATTGCGATATTTTTAAGTTTTGCGTTTTGAAATCACGTGAAATTTGTTTCGAGATAAAATGTTGAGGTATTTCTCATACACAGAGACATATATGTCTTTGCAGAAATAACTTGTCAAAAATCGGAATCACTCACGTGAGATTTCTTTCGCAATAATCGGGACTGTCCTCGAGGTAAACTAGATCCGTTTTATTTGGTCGTTTGAGATCGGGACGCGCGGGTCTGAGTCTGGCTGGTTTACGTCCGCCGCGCTGCGCCAGTCGCACGAGAGCGGCACCTTCGTGTAGAGCCGCCAAGGCCACTCCGGCCATTCTGAACGCCGGAAGTCTTCTCCAGCACACGCGCACGCTACACGAACCGGACATGCCTGATATAATAAAAGAGAAATAAAAATAGGAAATAATTCAGTAAAGCGTAAGATAAAATAGTGATGACTTGTAAAAGTATATTTATTTTATTTACAGAATTACATTTGCATATTTTCTCACAAATTTCAGATTTCGTACGCGGAAGTTCATCTGTTGAAATAACATTCGACTGGTAAGTACGGTCGGTAGTGTTTCTGCTCACCGTGACACTTGCATACACGTTGCATCCTAGAGCGAATAGCACGTCTACCAGCCTCGCTATCGTGTTTCCTCATCAGCTGGCCAGCCAGTCCTTTCGGCCCGTGCAGAACGCCCTCCTTTATCGGTTCCTCTCCGGCTTCGGACCATTCTCGCGAAAACTTCTCTCCAAAATGTATATCCTGGGTAGAGGAGATATTTATCGTATTTTTTTAATAATGTACAAAAATCTAAAAATGCATCTCACGAAGATTAACAAACGTTTGAGTAAACGTTTGAGACAAATTTTAAGGATGTTTTTTTTTAATGTTCAAGTTCCCTATGCGAAACAAAACTCTTCGAAAGAAATCTTTATATTAGCACGTTTATTACGTGCACGGAGCTATGGCAATCTAATGAACGTTACGTCTCTATGGAATGTTATCCGTCCGAGTTCATTTCGTGGATCCAACAATAAGCCGACAATAACTGTAGAGATTAGGCGAATCCTAAGTTCGCTTAGGATTTCACGTAAAATATAGCACCTAAGAATCCTCGGAGCTCTAAAACTTTAGAACAGCTTTACGTTACGATTCATGGTTACAGATGCAGCGCACGTGGTAGAAGCTTTGTGTAGACCGTAGATAGTTAAATGTAGAGAGTTAAGTAAAAGCATAATATTTCTACAAATATTTCTAAAAGCCTACAGTGCAACTTTGTCAGTATAAATTAAAAATTTTTAACAATTTTTATTATTTATGTAGTTTTTAAATATCGTATTGTATTACAATTATTTTTTATACACACGTTAAATATTTTAAAAATTCTTAGTATTTATATTTGCGCGCGTACTTCGCGTATTTTCGAACGTTTTCTCATACTTGTCAACAAGTCGAGATTATGCCCTCTTTGCCTTCGCTGTCAGAACGCTGTCTAAACGTAATCCTTGTCGGGAGCATCGTCTTACTCTCTCTTCCGACCGGCATCACGCACGTCGACTTATCGATGACAACCCGGTGGGGTGTAAGTCACCGAAAGCTGCCGGTTTTTAAGTATCTTACCGGTGATATGACAACAAAGAAATAAGTTCCGACTTTTTCTTCCGTTTATGTTAAACAACAATCAATCTTCTTAATTAACACCAACTTGTTATTGCCATCAATTCTGCAACTACCCACGCAGAAATTCCATTAGACGCCCATTAGATATCGCATGGAGCTATGAATGTCTAATGAACGTTTATATCTCTGTGGATAATTCACAAGATCTGACAAATTTTTGACTAATAGCTCTTCGGTGACTCGGTCGAAACAAGTTCCTATGCCGACTGATCCGAATCAGGACAGGCAAACATAATTATCTCTTCTAGGATCTGTCACCAAAGTTATCCCGAATCATTTGTCGACAGTGCTCAGCTTCTCTCATTAAGACATCGCGACTCACCACGATGTTTTACTTTTCACCTACTTGTGTAATCACAGCGTAAGTCTTTCGTAAGTCGGATTTGAAAATTAAATAAGAAAGAAAGCTCTTGCGAAAAGTTGTGAAATCGGATTAAAAAATGAGAAAAATACTTAGTTTAACATTTTTTTTTGTGAGAGAAAAGTCTTTCGCGAACTAATAAATCTTTCACACGTGACGTAAAAATATATATTTGAAATTTTAACTGAAATTATTAATTTTGACATTTGTACTTTGTTTCGTTTGCAAACATTATGATCGACTCACACTTGAGGATGTATAAATTATTCGAGCACGTGTATAAGACACGCAATTTGTAGATAATCTGACCAATAACCATGTGACAGGCGCATACACTAACTATCTCTGCACGTGTCACAACGCTCTCGCATGTGTATGTGTGCGTGTGTGTGTGCGAACTCGTTCCTCACGTCCAAGTTACGTGTCCGGATTGCAGGGAAGGGGAGCTCGGTGGGTTGTTGCAACTTAACAAGCTTAGCTTCCGTAATCCCCTTGTAAGCCGGCAATGTCTACAAGGGGTCAGCCGTTCGCATGAAACGCATCCATTTACTGCCCGAGCTTTGTCTTCGGCAGTAAGTATTAAAATTCGCGTCGAAAGACAAGCGACGTCAGAGAAGATTTTGATGCGCGAACTGCAACCCTCTGTGACATCGATGACTATCGGTGTTGAGATATACGCGACGTTGATCAAAGTAAGATCGTATTCACTATAATATCTATTTCCTCGAGCTTTAAAAAATCGAACTTTCAAACCGAATTAAGATTTTGCGAATAAGGTCCTACTTACGAACAAATTGTAGACAACAAAAGATGTTGTATCTCAAAGTTAGCGCAAACGCGATAAAATTTCTTGGAAAAAAATATTTAAAAAAAACTCACTTCGCTGCATCCTCCCCATTCCCAATTGTTCTGCCGTCGCGTTCTCACTCGGTTGTCGCAGGAGCAATCGGTGAGCTCGCCTCTGGAGCAGGCTCTCGTGACACTGTAAGCGACTCCGGCTGCTGATATGGCGTATACGAACGCGGCCTCTCGACTATCTGCAAAACGCACGCATTTTTTTGTCGCGCTACACAAGTCAAACCACTCTTGCGGCACTTGATGTCACAAGTGCGCGAGGAGAGTGTGCAACCTCTCCTCAATATGCGAGAAGTTAATGCCGCAGCGCATTCGACACACGTCGGTTGCGTTGAAACCATTGAAGGAACCGGAGAAAGAGAAAGAGAGCGTGTGTATGTACTTACTGACTAACATAACGCCGCCAAACACGTTCTCGGGATTTTCCGGACTGACGGAACAGTTCCATCTTGCTGATCTAAACTGGTGCTGACACTCCTCTATGGCGAGTCTGGCGCCCGCGCTCACCGCCTGCAAAATAAGACGGTGAAAGCTAAGAATCAAAAGAAGTGCCGCTTCTCGGATGCTTCGACGGCGTTTCTTCATGCATAAGAACAAGCCACTGTTCAAACAGGAGTCTCCCATTTTTATCAGGACTATGTTTCTGTGTATGTACACGAAGCCTCAGCGATAAAAAAAATTTAACATACATATATATATCGTTCAAATAATTGTCTGTGCTTTGAAAAATAATTCACTAATCAATACGCTAATTTTGTAAATAAGATTTATTTATTAGTTTCTTGTTGTTTTTTGTTTTTTATCATAAAAATTCTTAAGAGCGTGTTATTATCACGTTGTTATATTATCTCGATCGAATAGTTCGCATGCGAATTCTCGGTCAGCGGTTTTATTTTGCGCAAAAACGCACCGACATACTTCGATATACTCGTAAATCATGCGACTGAGCAGTAATACAGCTGTAGATCTCGAATATAGTATATAGGAACATTCTCTTCCGTGTGCCGTCGGAAGGCATTCAGCCGTTTCTCTTAACGGGCTCGATCGTGCTCGTTAAAAAATTAAACTTTGATAGTCGGATTGACGTATGAATATTCATGCTCTCGGAGCCTTTTGTCGGTACGACTCGCACTCGGAAAAGCGGGACTGTCGGCGGCGCTCAAAGAAGTATCGAAGCCTCGCGGTTCCCCAGATTTACCTACAGAAACCGGCACCTCGGATTCTTAGACGACCGTCTTCTTCGTCCCGACAAGTTTTGTGCATTAAGGAAAGGTAAACGCGATTTCGGGAGTGACGCGCTGTGACGACGCTGCACGACGGCTCGTTTTCTCACTGTACGCGTTGAAACTAAATCGTCACCATACGTCGATCGGAAAACAGATGTGTTCCGCTTTAAAGATGATCGTACCTACCTGTCGCCGTGCGAACGTAACTGTAAATCTTCCGCGTTCGGGATGTGTCCCGTCGCGCGAGAGCTTTCTCTATTCCGCAACGCGCGGTACTAACAAACAGATCGCGTCGCCCGATTACGCGATGAAATATATTGATCGTCGTTTAATCTCTTCGTTCTTTGCGATTTGGTCGAAAGTTTACTCGGATTCGTAAAAATCATAATTATGCAGCACTTGATAGGAGAATTGTTCAACCGGAAAGTCCACGAATCTATTACAAAGGATATAGACAGGAGAAATCGCCAATTATTTCTTCATGATTTTCTTGTGTGTCGCAAGATTTTTGTGAGTACGCGCGGCATTAACGTTACTAATCACGACACATCCTCCCTATTCTACGCGGAAGAAGCAAAAGATTCTCGAAAAAAATCTTAGAACGAGAGCTTTCTCAGAAAGCGGGTAAAAGTAAGCGGGTCGAACGATTTCGGACAAACCTGCGGCGGCGAAGGCCATTATATTCGTTTGGCACGCGGTCGCAGATCCCGCGAATCGAATTAGCCGCGTGCCTCCTCGGGCATTAATCCGAGAAAGAGAAAGAGAGAAAAAGAGAGGACCTCGCGGACCCGGCACGAGGTAAATACCTGCAGGACGAGTGGCGAGCGGGAGCATATTGTCTGCTGCTTGGTGGTCAGGTACACGTTCTTACAGGTCTTTTCGGCGCTCGCCGGTCCGATCACACCCGCGCCGGCGATTTGCAAATCTACGCCGCTCCCTTGGACCGGGCCGGATGTCAGCCTCGGCTCCAGCCCCAAGTACCTGTAAGCCAGAACGCTCAGTATAAATAACGTCGGTTGCGCATTGAGTAATTTAATTAATCCTCGCTTCATTGCGCGCACGAACTGGGTGCGCCCCGTTCGACAACCGCGAGCGATCAGCGAATTGAAAAAAAAAAAAAAAAAAAAAAA